>QLOY01002463.1:0-16170 GCA_003313965.1 Megacollybia marginata
ATCTATGCAAAAGAGCTACGATGAGTTGTCAGTAATCTATGCATAGATCCTACAGCATCAGGTGAGTCCCAGAAATTCTATCTGTTGTTTTTCGAACTCGCATTTTTCTGGTTTTAAATAGAGTTTGTTGGCGCTTAATATGGATAAGACCCGACGAACGAGTTTGCGATGTTCGTCTAGGTTGTTGGTAAAGATGAGATGTATATGAGAACTTTTCCGGTGTTGATTAGGTCCCGTAAGAGTTCATTCATCATCGTTTGAAATGTGGCAGGCGAATTTGTGAGTCCGAAGAACATCACTAGAGGTTCGAATAGTCCTCGATTGGTTAGGAAGGCTGCCTTCCATTCGTCTCCTTCTTTGATTCGTATGTTATTGTATCCCCATCTCACGTCGAGCTTTGTGAAATATTTGGCGCCTTTCAGTTTGTTTACCAGCTCTTGAATGAGGGGGAGAGGATATCGGTTTTTGATGGTCATGTCGTTGAGTTTTCGATAATCCTGTACTGGTCTTAGCCTTCCATCCTTTTTCTTGATAAAAAAGAACGGTGAAGCCATGGGAGACTTTGAGGGTTGGATTCGTCCTGTTTTTAAATGTTCTTCGAGGAAGGCGTCGAGTTCTTTTTGTTCATCTAGGTTCAGAGGATATACTTTGCATCCCGTTGGTTCTGATCCTGGTTTTAACTCTATAGCATGATCCCAAGGTCGGTTTGGCGGGAGGGTGTCAAACTCCGTTTTCTCGAAGACTTCTTCGAATCCTTTGTATTGTTCCGGGATAGGATCTGTTCTTTTGTTCTTCTCAAACTCCTCTGCTAGTGCGTTGGCGATGGATTGATGAGCTCATACGAAGGCTTTGTTCCTTCTGACATTTCGCGACGGTTTTGGGTATTTCATCCAAATCCTATCTCCTTCTTCCACGTCTTCTGGTTCGGGTTCTGTGTATCCGCATGCCGCGGGACATCTGGTGAAGTGTAGTGATCCAGTGGTCCAGTCTACTTCCGGGTTATGGAAGCTTAACCACTCATGTCCTAAGAACACATCCGATCGTCCTAGGTTGGTGACTGCAAACTTTCGGATTTCGGAGTGTCCTTCTATGATCATTTTTATTTCGGCGTAGTGTGTGATTTTTCCATTGTTGTTCTCCATTCCGTCTGTGTTGTATGCAGAGATTGGATGTTCCCATTTGTGTAAGGACAACTTCTTTTCTTCCACAAACTGTTGACTAATGCAGCTGCCTGTACAGCCACTGTCAAGAAGTGCTTGTGTTTGATACCTGGTCCCTTTTTCTAGATCTTGGAGTTCTATCTGTACGTTTAACTCTCGATCGGTTTTCGTGGACCTGAAGATAAATCGTTTGGGTTCGTGGAGGTCTTCTAGTCGATCTAAAGCTTCGTTGGTGGGAATATTCAGCAGTTGTTTAACGAGATGTTCGTTTACTTCTCGTTGTTTTTGGTTGTGTACCCACTGTTTTAATGTTCCTATTCCTGCTTCGGCGGCTAGATCTCGTAGTCTCAATAGAATCCATAACGATGAGAAGGGTTCGGGCTTCTTTTGTTCTGACTGTGGTTGTTCCTGGAAGTGACCCGAAAAAGTAGACTCTTTGTCTTCGACTTCTTCGATCGTTGTCTTCCTTTCCGTTTTGATGCTAGACTCTTTTGCACGTGAAAAAGATGTATTCCTATTATACAATGCCTCGGGGCATGTTTGACAAGAAATGTGTGCATAAGAGTCCTGACTGGGGGACAACAAAGTTGCGTCTACTTCGCTCCCATCTGAAAACCCGCAGCCTTTCTCAGCTGTTCCTTCTCTTCTTCTGTGATGTTAGTGAAATCGATAAAGTCTAGTGTGCGAGTAGTGAAAGGTCGTCGAGGTGGTGGTTTGAGGCTGCAGTATCGACCGGGGTGTTTGGCGTGACAGTCTGGACATTCTCCCCTGCAATCTCTGGAGAGGTGACGACCCATTTTCTTGCAGTGTCGGCATTCGAGCAGGTGTTTGGTTCGCCCTGCCTCGATGTCCATTGGTTGACCTTGTCCTCCGTATGTGTGTGCCGGTGTGTATTCTGAGGAGTTTGTGTTTTGTTGTTGCGGCGGTGTATATATGTTGCGTTGAGGCGGGATTGGGGCTCCAGTGTGAAAAGCGTGTGATCTCGTTTTTTCTTCTTCGAGCACCATTTCGATATTGTACAGTTTTTGTTTTATTCCGGCATAGGTGACCGGAATCGGTATTCTGTACAGTTCTGCCCATATTTCTGGTTTTTTAGAAGGTCTATGAGGACGGCGTCTAGTTGTTGATACCCTGCAGTGACGGCTTTGAGTTTGAATTTGGTAAAGTACTCAGTTAGGGTGTCTTTTCCTTGTCTGAGGTTTCGGAGCTCGTTAGCGGCATTGACTTTTAAGTTCGGATCTTCGAAGGCTTCTCGGAGATTGGCGATGAACTTTTTAAAGTCGTTTGCCACGAGGGTGTTGTTGTATGAGTGGTCTTCTTTCCAGTTTCGAAGCCAGTCTGAGGCGACACATGGTGATCCGTCTTCCGTGCCGAGGTATGATATGACGAACCATATCTTCCTCTCATCGCTTTTGAATTCATCTTCGTAGGCCATGAGATAAGTATCGACTGCCAAGATGAATCCTTCCCAGTTCTTTTTGTCGCCTGTGAATCTGGGCGGTGTAGCGATTTTGATTTTAGAGGTGGTTGTCGTTGTTGTGGTGGGTGTGGGTATTGCTTGTTCGATTGGTATGTCTTTTCGGATGCCGTTGGGCATTATGACGATGGTGCTTCCTCCTCCTGCTGGTTCTGCTAAGATGGTGCCCATTATCCCTGTAGTCGATTCGAATAACTGTACTATTTCTCCAACCAGAGAGTATTCTGTCCTGTCTCTGTGGATTTCGTACTTGGCCCCTTCGAGTGACTTTCCAAGGGGACGGACATAATAGTCCCCTTCTGTAAGGACTATGCCGAATGCAAGCCCGATATATATAGACAGATGTGGCTTGTAGAAAACCCTTGATAAGAATACCAAGGTAAACCCTTTGGCTATGCCCTCTGCTGGATCGTGGGTTTAGGCGAAGGTATCGGCGAAGCCTCGGCGGAACGAGGGCCGATACCTAGTTAGAGAGGAGTTAGAGAGAATAGAGTATTGAGCGTAATCCAAGTTGATTTCTAAACTGAAGTATACAACACTGGTGCTAGGCTTATATACTAGAGGCCGTGCTATCTACTTTAGTCGATAATAAAGAAACATTGAAAGGGACTATTTATGAATGTTAAGTAATATGAATGTTAGTAAGAGTAATGAATGCAAGGATATAAACGGAACAAGGAATAGATATAATGAGAACAAGGGCTTTTAAGGGCCGGTTGATTAGTCTAAGTGCACGGATGTAACACCTTCCATTCTTCTGGACACGTAGTACCCTAATTGTCGTATGATGCGTGCATCCTGATCATCATGTTTGTTTGGGTAGTAGTATGGTGGTTCAGTTGT
Source organism: Megacollybia marginata (assembly GCA_003313965.1). Lineage (NCBI taxonomy): Eukaryota > Fungi > Basidiomycota > Agaricomycetes > Agaricales > Porotheleaceae > Megacollybia > Megacollybia marginata. The sequence continues at coordinate 3,481 of QLOY01002463.1, forward strand.
GTACACCATTTTTTCCGGAGCTTTTCCTGACGTGGACGCTACTTGTGTATCCATATCGGTCATGTTTCAAAGCGGACCTTGCGTAGTGATGATTTAGTTGGTTGTAAGGTTCGATGTTGCGGTTTCGATTTCGAAGGTTCTACCGGTTCTCTTTGTACGAGTGGGATTTCCGGTAATGTCTCGGGTTCTGGTGATTGAGGTGGAGTAAAGAAGTTTTCTTCAAACGGCACTGGGATGTCTTCGAAATCTTCTTCGAAGGTGTCAATGTCGTATTCTTCTATTGCTTCTTCAAGAAAGTCTGTAAAGACGATGACGTCTTTTGGTTCGAAACGTTTTCTGTCTCGATTGTATCTGATTTCTGGAATGTGTCCGAGGTATATATTTCGATAGATGTGGTATGATCTGTCTGTTCGTACGTGAGTTACGAAGTGACCTGGTCCGTATATGTTGTTGATGTAATGGGTTAGATCAAGCGGAGCTGAAATTGGCGTCCGCCCACGGACTAGTCGGATCGGAGTGGATGTCGTAATCTGGGCTATTGTGTCTGAGTGTTCTGTATAGGCTGAGTAGTAGCTCTTCAAGTACGTATGGTCTTAAGAGCGTTATGTTGTCTGTAGTAAAGATGTCCTCGAAGATCTTTCTTTCTTCGTCGTTGATGATTTTGTATCTGTGAAGTTCGCACGCTGTGTCAAGGTAAAACTTGTTTTTTCTGACACTAAGTTGGAAAACGTTCCAAGTGGTCAAAAGTCGTGTATTTGGCATGCTATTCTGGTTACAACTGGTGATAAACCAGTCTTCAAGTATGGCTAGGGTGGTTAGTGGGTCTTTCATCTGAGAGATCGCCTGGGCATCTCTTCGCTGTCTCGTTGTTTCCGTTTGTTCTGCCGTTGCTGTTTTCTGGTGGGTTCTAACTCCGCTGGAAGGAGTTGATCGTCTTCTGTCTGATGTGATTCCGACCACGCTGCTGTGTCAAATCCGAAGCTGTTGTCTGTGTTAATTCCTGCGTCTGTATAGGTGTTGATTTGTCAGTCGCGCGTTATCTCCGTGAGGTGTTTCTGAGCGCTACGTTTCTGTATTCCTTTACTTCTGTGTTGGTGCTGGCGTCTGCGTATGTCTTTCGTTTGTTGACCCAGTCTTCGGTGAGTAGATGTGTGTAGTAGATCCGGCTGATGATTCCGGGAGTGTAGTCGAAAGGTCTAGAGAACTGTCTGATCAGTTCGTTGACACGTCGGTGGATGGTGAGATATGGAGTGAAGTTTGATTCGAGTTGGGTTTGGTGATATCGCCGGAGTATGAGGTTGTTTCTGAGTTTTCGGTTGCGTTCCGCTTCGTTAGGAGGGTAATCCACTTAAAGCGGTTAGCAATTCTTTAATCGGTGTTCTTGGTCTGCTTACTATCGTCTATCTCAAGATGGGAACTTCCCGCTAGCCAACAGTACTTCCAAGTGAGACGAGGAGAGTTTACAGACGAGTCTGTCCGATGTGTCGTTGGTGTCGTACGCGTAGACGTCGGTTAATGCGACGGCGTCAATGAAGTTGGTGGCAAGTGATGTTGAAGATGAGGTTGCAGGTGGCGATGCACCAGGTGAGAAGTAGGATGTAGGCGAAGTTATCGACTGAGATGAGTGAGGTGAAAGAGGTTAGTTTTGGTATTTTGTAAGGCGACGAGCAAAATGAGAGCTTATCAGGCCACTCAAAGACTCGGTGAAACTTATAATACCAAAACTAAAGAATACAACGAATAACTAAGGGTTTAAATACTGAGTGGTTATCTTCTGGGGCGTAAAGGATAAGGTTGAGGGGAAAGATACGAAGGGAAAGCTTTGCCTCGTGTGTGTGATAAGCTAGCAGAAGTTAATTTAAGAGATAGCGGATAAGGGAAATGAAAGATAGGGTGATATGAATATGAAAATGAGGAGCGCATGGCTGGGCATCTGATAAGGTGGGCGCTAAAGGTGGAAATCGTAACAATTGAAGTTCAACTAATGTGTGACCTGCTGACTTAATATACGCCCACGGGAACTGTTCAGCACCTTCTTTGTGTCATCATCATTGCATCATTGACTGCATGACCAGGGCAAAGGGTATGTTGTGTGTCATCAAAGTACATGGGCATTGGTATGCAGGAAGGGTGGGAAGGGGATTCAGCAGACGTGTAGCGAGTGTTGAACATTGTTCAGTTGGACAGCAGAGTTTTGTCACAAGCAGGCTGAAGGATAGTGTAGACTGGACAGGCAGAATAGAGAAGCCCGTGACTTCAGATCAGTGGTAGTGCACTTGGATGTAGACATTGTTGAGAAATACAGATGAGCAGGCTCTTCAATTACAGTTTGATCTGTTGGTAGCAAGAATAGAGTAAGTAATGTGAAGTAGTGTTTATTTGGGAGGTTGATTTATGAGCGACAAAGCGTACAGTAAATTATTTCCGAACAAGGCAGCGCTCACTCTGACAGGCACTGGGGGCAACAGTGCATGGGCAGTACTGTTGGAGGTGTTTTGAGCAAGAACGAGAGCTGTAGGAATGCGTTTAGGCAGTTTTTTAGGAATTTTCGCTTTGTTGATGGCAGTGTCAGAACAGGATGCCATAATGATGACATCGATCTAAGGCACAAAGAGAAGTTGAGAAGTTTCCTAATGGGTTTGGGTCAGAAGTTGGGTCTGACAGTGAAGCAGGAGCTCAGGGTGAAAGACCGAGCCTTACTAAAATAAGGACTCTCACTCGGAACCAGCATGACGGTAAAACTGGAAATATGAAGAATTGTTCGGGTCTAGCACCTCTAAGTGGGTAAGCGCTGACATTTCTAGAGTGCCTTGAACAAAGGCAGGTCGGGATATTTGAAGGAACAGAGACCGCATAGAATCAAAATCTGTCACCTAAAGAGGCGGTCACTCAGATACTGTGATACTGGAATCCACAGAGTTGGTCCATGCTGCTAAATGTCGATGTTGACGGTTCAAAGCAAAGAATGAAGGCTGAAATTTCATCAATGCTCACCGAACTTGATGCCTTAAGCTTGAACATGGGAAGGTCTTCTCTGTTTGGTGCAAGGGAAGCTCAAGAGAGTGTTCTGGTCGTCTAGCAAAAGTCAGCAAGTAGTGACAGACATATCCACCACTATACCTGAGGCCTGAGGGTCTGGGCTGCTCAAAGGAAGCTCTGTCTAATAACCTGTTCAATGTCTTGTTAGTTCAAGACCACTGACAACTGCAGTGCATTCAGTGTTAAACAGGTTGTCATGGTGCATTCAACCGAGGTAATGATGGAGCTGAATAGGAATCGCTCCCTTGAGCTCCAGAAATTTCTGCAGCGACTGAGCTCGACGTGGATAAATTTGACAACACTGTGGTAGAGACAGAAATGAGCGATGGAGTTTGGTCACAGCAAGTTGGTTCCTCACTGTCACGATCAGGATAGCACTTCAGTAGGTCTGCGGTCTTGCTCCTTCAAAAAAGTTGAACAATGAATCAAGCTCTTCAATTGTGGGGTTATTGTAATACAAGGTGCGATTGTATTGACGTGTAGTTGGTGGGCGATGACATTGTTCTGGATGAGATGTGGACTGGTAGGATGTGGCTTGGGTATTAACATCAACTTGGGGTGGTATTTATACTTTGTGATTGCGATTTGCCTGCGTGTTGGATCACTGCCTCATTAGGCCCCTCTGCACTGGCAGGTGCTACAGATTGATGGCACTGTCGCGGAATAATCAGATGTGCATTGTCCCTTCTGATAGGGATCAAGTTCATCGAAACAGGCTGGCAAAGTCATCATAACAGGTAAACTGTAAAACTGTGAAGGCATTCATGTATGGAGACGAAGGTGAACATCATACTAGAAACAAAAAAGTCGGCATTGAAACTCCGATGGAGGTTGTTGAGCACCCCTCAGAGGTTGCCCTCTAGCAAAAGCTCCATTGGCTCAACAGCTCTTAAGGCGGTCGGTGCCTCAGAAGTGGGTTACTCCTCACTAGGCCTCATTAACAAGGACCAAACTATTGCCTCCCTAGGCCACCGATTGATACGACCGGCAGTCTGCGTATGACGCACCGATGGTTAAGTTCAGTCTTGCAGACTTGGACTAGGACAACCTAGTTCAAACCATACAGCGCCAGATCGACTTGGGATCGACTGCCCTGCAGGTCTGATCGACTGCAAACAAGCTATCAAGGATCTGTCATAGACACGGGGTGCTCGCTGCACAAGTATCATAGAGGTGGGGTCGATAATTATATTTGTTGTACTATGCTGTTCTACCAAGTTTCTAGACAGTTGGTGCCCTAATGAACGAGATTTAAGGCATTCTTTCAATTCTGAGATTATAATTTGGTTGGTTGGCCGACACACACTCCTTCCATTTTCGGAACAGGCTTCTTTTCATTTCCGAGCTTCTTCGGACTTCCCAAAACGTCATCGCGCATCATGTATTGTGTCTCTAAGTCCCACAATGTTCAAAAAATCAAGTTAGGTTGAGAAATATAACACTTTTGAACTGAATAACTAATGATAGCTGTAAGAATCTTTTCTTTTCTGGTTCTTTTCTGGTGACAGCAGCAGAACTTTGCATTGCCAAGCCACTTGGCTGCGTTTTGGGGTCTGTGGCAGCATCAGGGCTGGTGGCATACTAGCAAGGTCTTGTTCTTGCATCTTGTGTCCACCAGAGTCAAACTCAGAGAGCATCCACTCTAATTGCTCTGTCAGGATCTGAATTTGTGAAGCTGGTTCTCCTTCCAGACCTCAGTTTGAGACACGCCATTTGAAAGCTGGTTTAATGCAACCTGAAACACTGCTGGATGGATTGGCCTGGGAGGTATACACGTAAGTAACATGTCTTTGCATGCCTGGTTATGCTCTAACCAGCCACAGATACGTAGAACTTTTTGGGTAGTGGATAGGAATGTGACTTCAGCATGAGCTAGGCAGCCAGTAAATGGAGTGGGTGTCTGTCTTTTTTTGACGCTGTTTTTGGTATGGTCATAGCTGCAATCACTAAATTGAATGATGTTTCTAGTCACTTGTTCGTTCGCTACAGTTATAGGACTTACCATTGCAGTAGGACACGTTGTGTTTCACCTAAATCTGACTTTACAGTCTGTGACCACCATGTACTCCATCAGTTTGTGGGCTCGTCACGTGAATTTATGTCCAAACCATGTCTGGCTAATACAATTGAAGCTTCAGCCTGCGACATGTCCTCTGTGGAGAAAAGACGGTCCATTGGTTCCCCATTCTGGTATAACTCTGAAATCATAGCTTTCTGTGCATCATCCAGCATCCCAAAAAGGCGACAGCCTTACCAGGGCTTGCATTCTCTTTAAAGCCTTGTATACTCTCTGCAAGCTTTGTATACTCTTTGCAAGCCTTGTATACTCTTTGCAAGCCTTACTGATAGGTATATAAGTGTTGCCAGGCCTATTGGAACAATACAAGGCTGTTCCACAATCTGTAAGCCTCTTAATGTAATATATGCCCAACTATCAGGCTGGTGCATCAGGAAAAATTTCACCCTGTCCTGGGGCACCCATAGGCTTCTTAAGGACATCCCAGGGCAATGAGGACAGTGAGGTCATCACAAGACATCCAAGGTCGAGGTTCCTTTAAGCTCAGTAACCCAGTTCAACCCAGGGATCAACTGAAGGCACATGGCACCTATCTGGAGACACTTTGTAGGGATACTGAAGATGCTCTGAAGTATAAGTTAGGACACATTCAGGTGTATAGGTAGAGGCATCACAGTAAACCATGGTAAATGAATGAGACTTACTCCAGGTATGCTATAAGAGGCTGGCAGACTGTGTTGGGTATTGCTGTGAAGTATAAGTCAGGACACACTCAGGTGTATACGTAGAGACATCACAGTAAACCACAGGGAATAAATGAGACTTACTTCAGGTATGCTATAAGGGGCCAGCAGACTGTGTTGGGTATGTGTTAGGTATGTGTCAGGGTTGATATGAGTAGTGTATGAAGCAGTTTAAGGACTGTGTTGAGTGGAAGTGAGGACATGTTGACGATGCTATGGAGTACGACAGGAGACAGTTATCAGTCTACTTCAAGTATACCTCAGAGGTTACATTCAGGCATGCAGAATGGGAAAAGAGGAATCTGTGCATAGTGTATTAAACGGCTTCTAAACTAAAGTATAGTCTTTGAGGAGAGGGTATACGACACAGCTGTGATACTAAAACGGAGGAGGGATGAAATGAGCAACCATATAAACGACAGTAACGGAATGTCCACAAAGACTCAGACAACAGTGATGAATGATAACAAGAGCATGACAATGGAATGCACAACAGGTGAGCTATGAGTGGCCATCGGGACATGACAAGGGTGAGAAGACATCGGAGCTGCATACTCTAGATATGAGTGTAAGGGCTGTTTGTTATCAGCACTCACTGCTAGCCATCCTCCAGAATGATGCCTTCCTCGCAAGCCATCAAATGTGCCTGCTCAACTAAAAACATGAAGTCCATGTCTTCATGTTGAAGGTCCTCAGGCTCTGGCTCACCGAGTCTACAATGGTCAGGTTCGAATGCTGGCAAAGAAATACATACTGGACGCGACTCCATATCGTGTGACCCACAATCATGAGGTACTGAGCACCATCATCTGTATCTTCAAGGGAGTGGTAAGCCTTGAGGCACACCCTGTATTTTCTACCATAAGGATTGTCTGTGAAGTTTTGCTTTCTCATTGGGGTCAAAATGTATTCGTCGACAATAGATCCAATCTGTTTCTCTTTAGCTACTTCCTAGATAAAGAACCACTTACAATGGTTTCTGCTAAGATTATAAGAGATGGAGGGGCAGTAGTCTGTTCTTTGAGGTAGTCTTTGACCAGAGGATTGAGTTTCAGATCCAACATAATATGCATAACATTGATGATAAGATCCGACGACCAAGGTAACGGTGCTGACAGGGAACCTCACTGTGAAGATGTGAGGGAGCTGACTACGCTGCTACTAAAAGCTAAACTAGAGTGAGGGAACCGATCACGGGCTGGTGGAGGAGAAGCAAAGCTCTACACTCTACACCACACACCAAACCACACTAATTCCTATGCTCTAAAATGCCTTAGAACACTGCCCAAGCACTTCTTTGTTTATTTTATTTCCCTTGAGTTTGTTTGGCTCACGAAATGCACACCCGCGGATACGTGGACACAAACAAAACCGGAAACTGCAGACAAGGAGAGTGGTACCAGATGTACTGGTGCAAAGACCGAAGTCTCGAGGTCGACTATAAGCCGGGGTATTTTCTTATCAGGAAAGAGAGGGGTGTCCTAGAACAGCGGACTAAAATGGCCTCACCACTAAATGTGGCTAACACCAAGTGGGGCAGTGACCTCGTGGATACGCGAGACTCTGGCTACGACGAGTGACCTGGGGGAGATCTTTCCTCAATTAGGACAAGACTCCACAGACACTCTAGCTGACCAAAACTGTTGTATGTGAGAGTGCTAGGTATTACTACCTGCTAGATACACGAAGGCTGCCTGCCTGTATTCTATTCTTTTATACCGCTACTCCACAAGCTTTTATACCTTTCCTACTTCCTCCAGAAACTTCCAATCACCTGACTTCGGCACTAGCATATGTCTCCCTTTCTATTAATCCTGCTTTCGTTTCCTCCTGCTGAAGTAGCTGCTGTGCTGTGGAGAGCGATGTCACCTATTCTAGCTTACGTGTCCTCGCGGGTTCGCAAGTAAGTAGTATTTGCTTATTTCTTAATGACAATCCTCTGTGGTCTCGTCACATTGCGGTCACGTGTATGATCCCATCATGTCAACTCGGCTAGACCTCATCATACTCGGTTACTGAGTAGACTACATTCACTTGCTTGTTTAGAGTAGTTAACTATTGCTTGTTAACATTTTGTGTCCTCGACATCGCTAGAGGAACCAGTCCTTATTCCACAGGTTTAGCTCTGCTCCACTCTTCTGCTGCTCCGTGGACCAGCGATCTCTGTAAGCAAGAGATGACTTCGACTAGACTGTTATCATTGCCTGTTTATAATTTATAAAGTGTTCTATAAAAGGGGGCATAGGTGAATCGTGATGGCTGGGTACGATAGCAAAGGCTTCCAGGCCCTATTTATCCTCCTCAACCTGGTTTGTGACTGCCCACGGGCTCGTGGGACCTGTTTACCATGTAATAGACCTCTAGGGAGTCTTTCCTTAATTTCAAGGTTACTATTGTGAAATTGCAAGATTTCAGGCTTGGTCACTTTCAAGTCTTATCAGCGCTTTTGGACAGATTTGGTCCTAGGGAAATGAATGGCTGACAGTACTCGGAAGGAAGCTTGCCTTGTATGAGACCCCCTTGCTGGAGTAACGGTACTCTTTGGAGTACCAAAGGGCCTTAGCAGACACTTGGTCAGGCTTACCATGGTCTAGAATCAGCCGTGAGTAGGTGCATATACCAATAAGAAAATTTAACCTAAGCCTAGAAACTTGGCAACTGTAGGCCTTGCATGAGCCTTTATTGTTCCCCTGAAGTGTCCAATTGGGTAATTGGTCTCTCATAGTTAGCATTAGAAAACGAGAAGAGTAGAACTTACGAAAACACAGAACTTGTGTATCATCTTGGTATCCTTGGCTTTGATCAACAAATTCAATGTCATCAAGAGGCCACACCTGTGGTTGCTTTCTGTTGGTGTCGCTGAAGGCAAGCCCAAAAGGTGATGTTGTAGATGGTCTATGATGTTCACATCGTCTTCTCGGGGGAACACAGACACTGCCACACTGTTCAACAGTTCCTCCTGCTTCCCCTCTTTGGCTAGTTCAATGATGCCTGCAAGCCTTGTTGCCTTCAAGTCTTCCTCCGTTCTTTTTGTAGAAGTCTTCTTCTTCTTGCTTCCCTCTTCATTTTCACTACTAGCAAGATCACTGGAATCTGTGTCAACGCCGTCGCTTTTGTGAAATTTCTTGTCATTGCTCTTTGAGAGTGAAGAAGGCGCCGGTTTCCTTTTGGAAGAAGGTTTCATAGGCGACACCTGTATAATCTTAGACTACTCATGAGTCTCTGCAATTTATCTGATGAATGCATCTCACCTGATTGTCCTTGACAGACTCATATGGTCGCTAACAGCCTGGTAAGTTCAGCTTTGATAACCCAACGTACTTGCCATTTTGGATTTCCTCTTAGCCTTCTTCCCAGGAGGTGGAGACAGTGATCCTTCTCCCAAATGCCCCTGGCTGTGAGGTGGTGACCTTGTTTGTTCTTCCTCATCGTTGGAGTCATCCAGCTCTGGAGTATGAGACCCATCATTATCATCGAAGCAGTCTTATGATATCCTTGTTAGTATAGAGATTCGAGAAACCCATGACCTACCGATCTCCGTCTCCTCATCATTGAAAAGCGTTTGGAAATGGGGCCCGGGGGGAGTAGGCTGGACGTCCGGTTCAGGATTATCTGGAATAGTCTCCCTTGTATCAGCTGCTTCAGTAGTAGGCTGAGATTGAACATCGTCTAATGGAGGGTTTCCTAAAGGTAGCATTGGGGCTTTATTTGTCAACTTGAAGTTTCTTTGGAAAAATTGTTCATCCTCCTTAGGATAGTCAGGATACGGAGTGAATAGAAGAAGTAGGAGATGTACCTTGTTAAAGATAACTGCATTCTGGTGTTTCAGTGATTGCTTTGGTCTTGGAGCTGGATTCCCCAATTCCTTTCTCTTATATAGCTTCCTGAGGAAGGCGAACATCTGTGAAAGGCTGTCCGCGTCATGAACATCTACCGAGTACATGACCCCCTCAAAGTCAAAGCCAAAACTGCCCCCGTGTGCGAGCTGGCCCATCTACACATAGATGTAATAGATGTAGGCAATTAATCTAAAACATACTTTGATCCAATTGTCTCTTAGCTTATCCAGGTCAATATCTTGGTTAACCTTGGTGCATCTGCCTTTCTTAAAATATAAGGGCATCAGACACTTCAATCCTCCCAAGGAGGTAGGACCAGCGGCATCATCCATTCAACTAAGATTTGATGGATTTGAACGGTTAGAGCGCGCCGACCACTGGGGTTCAGACTTTTGGGAAGTGGTGAGGTCTGTAGAACTTGCAGAAGAGAAGAAAAATACCTGAGATGAATTTGAAGCCTTACCTAAGGCTTGCACTTGAAGGCTGGTAGGGACCTCCTCTTGGAGGCGTTGGTACCTCCCTGGGACATCAGCATTTTTGACCTTATGAGGGTCAGCACTGTGGCTGGCGATGTCAACGTTACAACTCACCGTTGTTGATTGATAACAAGATAGTGGAAATGTTAAGGAATTGTTATGGAATGTGAATAAAGATGGTGATAGATATATACGAGATGCAAAATGAACTTCCGTGACACTGCACTACGATGCTTTTAACTGTTGAGGAACCCTGCCACTGTTACGCGCCGCGCCAATCCAATCCCGACGCCCGACGCCAACGTCGGTATCCTCCTCACGTTCCCGACGGTCCGGCATCGGAACCCGTCGGAAACCCTCGGACTCACTCGGTACGGCGCTCCACAATCGGAGCCAGGACACTGGTGATCTCTTTACTTCTTTATTCATTTCATTGTTCTTAGTATTTACCCAATACCTCGTTCTGATTATCTACCGCCTCATGTATACCTCATGACCTCGCTTACACTCCGGAGTTCTTCCGTTAGTAGTATAAATAGTCCGTCAGTAGTCGGTAGAACTCAGACGAAAAATCTAGTTGTCTTCCAGTCTTGTCTTCATGCAACCTTCTCCAGTTCGCCCTCCGACCTTCTTTTCCGACTTCCCGAACTTCCCGATACCTTAACTTCGGCAACCCGACTCCGTAACGTCGGTTCCCGTCGGATCTCTGTCGGAACCCTTTGGACACGTTCGGAGACCCTCGGAAATTATGGCACACAGGCTACGGAAGCGCGTCACCGAATAGTGTTCGCAACAGTGTCGTTCTGCACGGGACATAACAGTATTTTTCGTCTGATCTTCCGTACCCATGTCTGATCCCCCGACACCCCCTAGATGTTCCCAACAACCTATATCTAGATCCCCCATCCTTCCGCAAGGTCTTACTCAGTTCCTTCCTCCACGTCCGAGCTACGGCTTTTCAAGTTTCGCTACTTATCGCGACCCAGCCCACCGATCAATATCTTCAGAACCCGAATCGTCAACTGCCCAATCAATATCTCAGCATTTCTCTCGACAACGTCGACAGGCAATCAGTCCTCCGCCCCCCGCTTCAGAATCCGGTGATCCCGCTCCTGATCCTCCACCCGCTGGTACTCCACCCGCTTCGATTCACGGTGACCCGACAGGACCTCCTCCAGATCCTGAAGATGATCCTGATGACAACGGTCCCGGTGGTGGCGGAGGACCAGGCGGTCCTGGTGGCGGCGGTGGTGGCGGTGGTGGTGGTGGTCCTCCTCCTCCTCCTCCCCCCGACAACAACGGTAATGACCCTCTACCGGACCAGCCGAACGTGGAACAGGCCTTCTACAACACCATGCTAGGTTCAATGCTTTCCTTAATCGTCCTTACATTTCCTCGACAAAATCTCGTCTCAAAGAACCAGCTAGTTTCTCCGGTACCGACCCCGAAAAACTCCGACCATGGCTCATCGACATCGCAATGCACCTTTCCGATCGTCCCGACGATTTCCCGACGGATGAAAAGAAGGTGAATTTCGCTTTGTCTTTTCTAACTGGTGTAGCCAAGGATTTTTTCGCCCCTGATATCTTCATGGCCCTACAAGATCCTTTCGCTCGCGTTCCAGCATGGTGTAACAACTTTCATGAATTCGTTCGGATCTTGTTGGACAACTTCGGCCCCTTCGATTCAGTCGGTTCCGCCGAGAATACTATCAACAATCTGGTCATGGATTCTTCGAAACCTATCGCCAACTACATCGCGCATTTCAATGCTGCAGCTACTCTGGTAGGTTGGGACGATAATGCCTTACGATTTCAGTTCTGGCGCGGTCTTCCGACCCGGCTCCGAACCAAACTTACGGAGCGTCCGGGCGGACGACCTTGGACCTTGGTGGATCTCAAATTCGCAGCGCAAGAAATTGACGGTCAGTATTGGCTTAACAAACAGCTAGGTACTGTAGGATCTATGCATAGATCCCTGATAACTTTCCAGAGAGGTTTTGCATAGATTCTGGACAGCAAAATAAGCTCTACCACGGCACGATATGGCAAACACGGCACGAATTGATTTATTTAAATTATATAATATAAAACCTATGCATAGATTATGGACAGGCTGCCAGCCCCATACAGTACTACATATAGGATGATAATAGGCCTGCGATGCTATATATATATACTACCCGATATAGTATGCTTATGTATAGGTCACATGATCATATACCATAAGTAGAAAAGGCACTAGAAGCCTATATAATACTACATATAGTACCTAGAAGCTGATACATATAGGATGATAATAGGCCTGTGATGCTATATATATATTACCCAATATAGTATGCTTATGCATAGGTCACATGATCATATACCATAAGTAGAAAAGGCACTACCAGCCTATATAATACTAGATATGGGACAATAATAGGCCTGCAATGCTATATATATATATTACCCAATATAGTATGCTTATGCATAGGTCACATGATCTTATACTATAAGTAGAACAGGCTCAGATATATGCATTTGAGAGCTGGTATATAAATATAGTGTATATGTATAAGAGTTAGGTAGATCACA
>QLOY01002465.1:0-11418 GCA_003313965.1 Megacollybia marginata
AGTATGATTTTATGGGAAGATATTGCAGGATGCCCTCTGGATACAATTCAACACCTCATTCCTGCGCTCCTGGAGTTCTGCCAAAGCTATGGTTCTGGTCCATTAGTAATGTTCAAATCTGATGTCGCTGAGGCATTCAGACTCCTTCTGATGCATCCCTTATGGCAGATAAAACAAGTCATTACTACCAACATCCCTATAAAGGGCACTGTTGCCTCAACACCACTCATCTGTAATGTGGACAGAAACAACAACTTTGGAGGCAGGGGCTCTGCACGGTTATGGGAATCATTCATTGGTTTAGTTGTTTGGATTACAATCTTCAAAAAAGGTATCTCTGACCTTTTTTGCTATATGGATGACAACTATGGTTGGGATGCAAAAGGTGATCTTTCATATTATAAACCCTATGATGCCTTTTTCCCCAACAAGCAGGTTCGTCTCTTGTCTTTGTGGGATGAACTTGGTATCCCACACAAGCAACCAAAACAGCTGTTTGGCATCACTCTGCTAATTATTGGGTACAACATTGACCCAAACAACATGTCAGTTACCATGCCACCTGATTCCAAGGCGGATCTCTGTGTCACCATACAAGAATTCATTGATACTCATTCTCAACATCAAACATTAAAGGGATTTCTCCATTTACAAGGTTGGATGAACTGGTCTTTCAACTCCTTCCCCATATTGCATCCTGCATTGTGCAACATGTACACAAAGACAGCTGGAAAGAATCTATCAAATGCAAAGATTTTCATCAATGAGAACATCAAACATGATCTGACTTGATTCCTACGCCATGTCCAAAACTTGCCTGGTATACTCATGTTTCAAGGCCTCAACTGGCACCCTGCATGCAAATGTGATTTGCTCATATTCTGTGATGCATCTATGACAAAAGGTTGGGGCTTTTGGGCACCTGAAATGAATCTGGGATTCTACTCACCCATACCCGAGTGGGTACCTGACAATCTTATCTTCTACAGAGAAGCACTTTGTGTTACGAGTCCTATTTATAGGATCATTGTTTTACCAAGGCAGCTTGGCTGGTAAGCACCCATTAAGCGCCCAATCAAAATGTAGGGTTTCACCAATTATCAACCGAGTCCATCAGGCTGATGGGACCCCAGACACTCCCTGGTCACTGTCTGTAAACATATGTAAACAGCCTGGTCACTGTCTGTAAACATAGGTAAACAGCCTGGTCACTGTCTGTCCCATGGTGGGACAAACAGTGAGCAAGACATATTGTGCTTAAACAAGCACAAAATTATTGCTTCATCAGGGATTGAACCACTCACCTGTTTGGTTACTTAAGCAACTAACACAGGCACCTTAACCACTGAACCAAACTGACTTGTATAATCAAGCTTAGTATTTGCTATGTATTCCACTACTCAGCTGACTTTACCACTTGATTGTATATTGTCAAACTACCTTATGCTTAGTGAGCATCATTTTGAGATTGCCAAAATAGAGATGGTTAGTCAGTATACTGTATACCCACTATTTTGACATAGTTTGAATGCCAGTCAATGCTAGTCTATTTAGGGATTGAATACAAGTCAGTACAACTTGAAAGCCAGTGTATAGGGCCTGGATACTGTAAGGCGACGAGCAAAATGAGAGCTTATCAGGCCACTCAAAGACTCGGTGAAACTTATAATACCAAAACTAAAGAATACAGCGGATAGCTAAGAGTTTAAATACTAAATGGCTATCTGGTCGACGAGTAAGCGTAGGTGGAGTAAAAAGATAACAAGGGAAAAAGATAAGTTATCTGTGTCGCATGTTCCGCGATAAGCTATCAGAAGTTAATTTAAAAGATAGCAGATAAGGGAAATGAAAGATAGCGTGATATGAAAGTGAAATGGAATAGGGTTCGGATAAGACGCGCGGGATAAGGCATGTGGTTTGGGCAATTCGTAACATTACCCCCCCTTTAAGATCATGATGGTGTTGTGAATTGGAACATTGGTTTGAAGGAATCTAGGATGGTTCGGTTGGACGTGATGACGATTCCTCTATGTGTAGATGTAGGTTTCGGCTTGTGAGGGTGTTTTTTGTGGAAGTTATCCACCTCTTCTTCGGCATGTCGGACGTTTCTGCGAGGTTCCCAGGAATTTTCGGCATCAGAGAAGCCTTTCCATTTGACCAGATATTCGATGTATCTCCCCTTTTTACGACTGTCCACAATGGATTCTACTTCGAATTCTTCTTCTCCTTCGATTAAATCTGGTGGCGGTGGTGGTTCATCAGGTTGGATATCAAAGGAGGGTTTGGTGAAGGGTTTTAGTAGTTTTTCGTTGAACACATCGTGTTTTCGTCGCCAGGTAGGGTTCTGTGGTAGTTTGAGCTTATACGCCGCTTGTCCCACCTTTTCTATGATTACGAAGGGTCCATATCGTAAGTGATCTAGTTTCTTGGCAGGTCGCTGGGTTTTGATATTTGTGCCTTCTAGCCACACTAGGTCTCCAGGCTTATATTCTCAAGATTCGGAGCGATGTTTGTCGAATTGTTGCTTCATTGCGGCCTTTGCTAGGGCCAAAGCCGCTTCCGCTTCCTGTCTCGCGTTGGAGAGTCGTTTGACCCATTCTGTGGCCGAAGGTACCTGATCTCTTTGTAGCTCTGTTCCAGTGTAAGGGTGATAACCGTGATCAACAAAGAAAGGTGATTGTTTCGTCATGGAATGAACTCGATTGTTGTAGCTGAATTCCATGATGGCGCACCACTCGCTCCAGTTGTCTTGTAGATAGTTGACAAATAGGCGGAGGTATGCTTCTACTTCTTGGTTTGCCCTTTCTGTTTGACCGTCCGTTTCCGGGTGATAACCTGTGGATAAGTGCCGTTTGATGCCAAGCTGTTTGCATATCTGATCCCATGCTTTGGCCACTGTTTGGGGTCCTCAGTCTGATATTAAGATTTCTGGAAGACCGTGGTATCTGATTACTCTATCTCGTACGAGATTTGCAAATCCTTCTGCGCTGAGTTCCATGTGTGTGGGTTCAACGTGTATGCGATGGCTGTAAGTGTCGGTAAAGACTTTGATTGCATTGAAGCCATTAGATTCGGGGAGGGGTCCTATCATATCTGCCGTGACCTTGCGCCAAGGTTGTTTAGGTATGTCGTGGGGATTAAGAGGGGCGTGTAAGGGTTGTCGATCGATTTTGTCTTCTTGGCATTTGATGCAACCATCAACATATCGACGAATCATCTTCTGCATCTGGGGCCACCAATAGTTTCGTTGGATGAGTTCCTGAGTTTTGTACCTCCCTGGGTGTCCGGCTAGTGGGTTGTCATGGTGGTCTCGGATGATTCGTTCGCGTAGTTTGTGGTTTTTTGGCACGTATATCTGATTGTCGTAGAAGATTAGCCCGTCTGATTCTTTCCACTTCCGGTCCTTACCTTCCAGAGCTTGTTTGGCGGAGGGATCTAATTTTCGTGATGGATCCTTTAGCTCCGGTAGGTATTCTGGCGGGTCGTGGATCACAACTGCTTCTAACGCCCTGAACGTCATGGGCGCTAGCATGACGACATTCTCGTTGTCCTTGTGTCCCATGTCGTGGTCTGGTCTCCTAGATAATAGATCCGCCTGTTGATTCTGTTTGCCCGGTTTGTGATGTAAAGTATAGTCATAGTCCGCTAGTTCAGTGACCCAGCGTGCTTGTCGTCGATTAAGTTTCTGTGGTTGTCGGAAATACTGTAAGTTTTGATGATCTGTCCAGATCTCGAAGGTTTGTCTGGCTCCTAACACCAGGTGTCTCCATTCTGCTAAGGCTTCCATAATGGCGAGCATCTCTTTGTCATAGATCTCGTAGTTCCGTTCTGTGGGTGAAAGGGCTTTGGAATGGAAGGCGACCGGGTGCCATTTGCCTTCTATCTGTTGTGAAATTACTGCACCGATCGCTCCTTCTGATGCATCTGCTTCTATTCTAAATTGTCCTTCGTCTTTGGGTATACGAAGGCAAGGGGCTGTCGTAATGGTTTCTTTTAGGGTGTCGAAAGCTGTTTGTTGTTCTGTTTCCCATTTCCAGGCGTCGTTCCCTGTTAATTGCGTCATAGGTTTGGCAATTTTGCTGTAATCTTTGACAAATCTTCTGTAAAAATTGCAGAACCCCAGAAATTGTTGTAACTCTTTCTTGTTGCCAGGAACTGGCCATTTCCGAATACCGTTGACTTTGATGGGGTCCATTTCGACCTTGCCTTCTGAGACGATCAATCCCAGAAATTCTATCTGCTGTTTTTCGAATTCGCATTTTTCTGGTTTTAAATAGAGTTTGTTGGCACTGAGGATGGATAAGACCTGTCGAACAAGCTTACGGTGTTCGTCCAGGTTGTTGGTGAAGATGAGTATGTCGTCGATGTAGACGAGAACCTTCCCAGTATTGATTAGGTCTCGTAAGAGTTCATTCATCATTGTTTGGAATGTGGCGGGTGAATTAGTGAGTCCGAAGAACATTACCAAGGGTTCGAATAACCCTCGGTTAGTGAGGAACGCTGCCTTCCATTCATCTCCTTCCTTGATTCGTACGTTATTGTATCCCCATCGTACATCGAGCTTTGTGAAATATTTGGCGCCTTTCAGCTTGTTCACTAGCTCTTGAATAAGGGGAAGAGGATATCAGTTTTTGATGGTCATGTCATTGAGTTTCCAATAATCTTGTACTGGCCTCAGTCTTCCATCCTTTTTTTTGATAAAGAAGAAGGGTGAAGCCATAGGAGATTTAGAGGGTTGAATACGTCCGGTGTTTAAATGTTCTTCGAGGAATGCGTCGAGTTCTTTTTGTTCGTCTAGGTTGAGAGGGTACACTTTGCATCCTGTGGGTTCCGATCCTGGTTTTAATTCTATAGCGTGGTCCCAAGGCCGACTTGGTGGCAGGGTATCGAATTCAGTTTTTTCAAAGACTTCCTCAAATCCCTTGTACTGCTCTGGAATCGGGTCTGTCTTTTTGTTCTTTTCGAATTCTTCTGCTAATGCATTGGCGATGGACTGATGAGCTCGCAGGAATGTTTTATTCCTTCGTATGTTGCGGGGTGGTTTTGGGTATTTCATCCAGATCCTGTCTCCCTCTTCGACGTCTTCCGGTTCCGGTTCCGTGTATCTGCATGCAGCGGGACATCTGGTGAACTGCACGGATCCAGTATCCCAATTGACTTCTGGGTTGTGAAAGCTCAACCATTCGTGTCCCAGGAATACGTCCGACCGTCCCAGATTGGTGACTGCAAACTTTCGGATCTCTGAGTGTCCTTCTACGATCATTTTCATTTCCGCGTAGTGTGTGATCTTTCCATTATTATTTTCCGTGCTGTCTGTATTATATGCCGAGATTGGGTGTTCCCATTTGTGCAAGGACAGCCCTTTCTCTTTCGCGAACCGTTGACTGATACAGCTGCCCGTGCAGCCACTATCAAGAAGCGCTTGTGTCTGGTACTTGGTTCCTTTCTCTAGGTCCTGGAGTTCTATTTGGATATTCAACTCCCGATCCGTTTTTGTGGTTCTGAAGACGAATCGTTTTGGCTCATGGAGGTCTTCTAGCCAGTCTAAAGCTTTGTTGGTTGGAATGTTTAGCAATTGTTTGATAAGGTGTTGATTTACTTCTCGTTGCTTCTGATCATGTACCCATTGCTTTAGTGTTCCTATCCCTGCTTCTGCCGCTAGGTCCCGTAATCGGGACAGAACCCATAAGGAAGAGAAAGGTTTTGGCTTCTTTTGTTCCGATGGTTGTTCCTGGAAGTGACCCGAAGAAGGAAGGTTAGATTCTTCGTCTTCGACTTCTTCGATCGTTGTCTTCCGTCTGTTTTCCGTTTTGATGCTGGACTCTTTTGCGTGTGAAAAAGATGTATTCCTATTGTACAATGCCTCGGGGCATGTCTGACAAGAAACATGTGCATAAGAGTCCTGAACCGGGAATGACGAAGTCGCATCTGCTTCGCTCCCATTCACCCTTTGCCATAGGAAAAAGCCTTTGTGAATGGTTATATCCACTTTTCAAAAAAGCCTTATATGTGGTTCCAACCAGCTAGGCTTTTTCATGGTTGTAACCAGTAGGAAAGCCTTTATACTAGTAATAGCTACTATATACAACCTATAGGCCCAGTATATGAAATGAATGACTGTTTGTATATAGTATATATGGGGGGTGGGGGCATCTGTAAATACATGCAAATAAAAATGCGCCCACAACGTGCCCACAACGCGCCCACAACGCGCCCCCATGTGGCTTAGTAAATACTGGTCAACAAACCCACTGATTGTTCACCCCGCGGGGGCCTCCCCTGGCTGCTGCCCAGTGCCCACCACTTTCTAGCCTTATTAAAATCAAATTTATTCATACTGTTCAATATATACATTAGATAAATTCAAATAAAATAAATATTGGAGAAAAAATGTCGGGTATGCAACCCAAAATTAATTTATGTCCAGCAGTACGAGCACTGTGCACATATGCACAATGCTGTGCCATGGACGGATGGTGATCTGAGGATTTGTTGACTTCGTGGCAGCGGTGGATTTGGGGATTATTCGGCATTTGAGGTTTTGACGCTGGTGTTGACGTTGGTGTCAATGCTGGATTTGGGTTTCGACACTGGTGGATTTGAAGCGGGCGGATTTGGGGACTCAATGCTAGCAGATTTGAGGCTGACGGATTTGGATTCGTTTTTGGGGTTTGGCGGTTGTTTTGGGGATTCGACAGTGGTTTGCGGGATTCAGCATTGGGGGTTTGTTAATGATATTTTGTAGGGTTGATTTGGCAGGGATTTGGGACACTCGTGTCACAGAGGTGAATGGCTGTGGTAGAGAGAGCAGCTGCGGGTTCAATGGTGCTGAGCTCTGCATTCACTGGTGGGCCATTCGCTGCGGCTGCGGGGTCGGTTTTTGTGGGTTGGGATTCGTGGTGGGGGTGTTTTGTTGATAGTAACAGGAAGAGAACACACTGGCGTCGATTGACAGCAGTTTTAAAATTGTAGCAGAGATTGTAGCAATGGTTTAGGGAACAACGGTGATTTGGGGCACGGCAATTGTTTTGAGCAGTCAGGAGAAAACAAGAGGATCAGTGGTTAATGCAGCGGTGGTTTGGAGAATGCGGAATTGAGGGTTTGAGCAGTTGGTGATTGGAACGTTCAGCGACCAGTGGTTGCAGAAGATAGTGACGTGGCAGTGGTGACGTGGCAGCAACATGTTGTCAGTGGAATTCTATTCGGATTTGAGGGGCAATTTGAGAAATTAGAGCTATAGGAGCTGTTGTCTAGTTAGTGTGAATGGCAGCAGGAATGCGGGTTTACCACAAATCTTCAGTGGCAATTTGGCAAGAGCAGTCGGTAGCGGATAGGCGGGTCAGTAGCTCGGTGGTTCAGGTTTTGTTGGTATGATTGCATTGGGCTTTGTTGGACGCTAATACGAGGGTCGGAGTGTTTGGCGCCAAACAAGCGCGCATGGTTTTCACTAGAAAAAAACTCCGTTGAAAATTAACAACAAGGGCTATAAGTGAGCAGTAAGTCACAGATTATTGGAAACTGACCATGTTACAGGTTCTAGCAGAAACATCAGGGATAGAAGGTAGAGGCAATGGTGGGTGAGGGAGAAGTAGGATTGGACCGATTGGTACATTGTTAAACACGAGTCAATACTAATATTTCATTGACCACCAAAAATTAGTATGTCAATTAAATGGCTTGATTAGTTATATACATACAATATTTCTGATTAGAAGTCACCTATCAGCTTTTGAGGACATTTGAAAGGCGGTCAAAGAGCAGGCGCTTAGGCGCTTACTCATTTATCGGTGTTCGGAACTCAGACCTGGCTGTGCAACCTGCATCTGCTCCAATTGCCATTCAGTAAGCATTATAGGCTACACCTAATGAACTGATATATACACATCCACAGTCTCAGAGACAGATATTTAAGATACATACTTCAGTTATGGTGAGCGCTCATTAGGCGCTTAGGCGCTTACTCATTTATCAGTGTTTGGAACTCAGACCCGGCTGTGCAACCTGCGTCTGCTCCAATTGCCATTTAGTAAGCATTATAGGTTACACTAATGACTCGGAATTGATATATACAAGTACATACTTCAGCTATGGTGAGCGCTCATCCACATTGGGCAAGGCACAATGGCTGTGCATGTGAGACCCACTTATCCTATTAGCGGGAAGGCTCGTTTATTGCTGGCTCAAAAGTACAGTACACATATAAACTTAATGTATCTATATAAGATGTAGCTCAATGCCTGTGATTCCAGCAGGGAACCTGTGTATTATTTACTAGTGTTTATTGAAAGCTGATGCATCCAAATGCCCGAATTTAATCCAGCAATGCCAACTCAATTTCAGCTCAAAATTTACCAGGAATATGTTCATGTTCTAAAAGTATCAATATTAACCAATTATACACACTGTGGATATGGTATATATGCATATATATATAGCAAAAAATGAATCTGTGTACATGTTTACTATTATTTACTAATATTAAATATTCACCAGTATTTGGTACTAGTACATGCCGTGGTGCCGTGTACATTATAAATAGCTACCCAACAGTGCTACCCTAATGGGGAGAAGCCCCGACCCTAACCCGCCCCATTGTGCAAAGATATGGGTTATATAGACCTACTGAATAGGCTGTATAGGATCTTGTATACAGCTAGCCCTGGTTATAACCATATGAAAAGCCTCTTTTGGTGCCAGTGGATATAACCATTAAAAAGCCTTTTTAAAAAAGTGGATATAACCATTCTGAAAAGCCTTTTTTTAAGGGCATGGCCTGTCCCATTTAAAAACCCGCAGCTTTCTTCAGCTGTTCCTTTTCTTCATCTGTGATTTGTGTGAAATCGATAAATTCCAACGTGCGTGTAGTGAAAGGTCGTTTCGGTGGAGGTTTGAGGTGACAGTATCGACCGGGGTGTTTGTTGTGACAATCCGGACATTCTCCTCTACAATCTCGAGAAAGGTGTCGTCCCATCTTTCTGCAGTGTCGACATTCGAGCAGTCGTTTGGTTCGTCCTGCATCGATGTCCATGGGCTGTCCTTGTCCTCCGTAGGTTTGGGCCGGCGTGTATTGTTCTGACGTGGTATGAGTGGGTCGTTGTGGCGGTGCATGTTGTCGAGGCGGTATAGGCTTTCCGGTGTGAAAGGCACTGAATCTCGTTTTCTCTTCTTCGAGGGCCATTTCTATGTTATACAGCCTTTGCTTCACTGCGTCGTATTGGGTTGGAATGGGTATTCCTCCTCGATATAGTTCTCTGGTGATCTCGTGTCGTACTTGGTTTTTGAGGAGATCGATGAGTACGTTGTCCAATTTGCGATATCCTGCAGTTGCTGCTTTGAGTTCAAACCTAGTGAAGTACTCTGTTAAAGAGTCCTTTCCTTGTCGAAGTTGTCTGAGCTCGTTGGCGGCATTTATCTGCAAGTTTGGATCTTCGAAGGAGCTTTTCAGTTCCGCGATGAATGCACCATAGTCTTCGGTGTTTAAAGTTCCGTTGTAAAAATTGTCTACTTTCCAGTTTCGTAGCCAGTCCGAAGCGACACATGAAGTTCCGTCTTCGGTACCCAGGTACAAGATGACAAACCAGATTTTCTGGCTGTCTTGCTGGAAGTCTCGTTCGTTGGCCTGGAGATACGTGTCCACTGCTAGGAAGAATCCTTCCCATTTTGTTTTATCACCCGTGAACCTGGGTGGTTTTGCGATTTTGATTTTCGCAGCTGACGAAGTAGTTGTGGTTGGTGGAGCTGGCGGGGTATATCCGAGAGGAAATGCATCTGGTTCTATGAGGACGGTTCCAGCTCCGTCTTGTCGCAGAAGAAGGGTTCCCATCATTCCTACTGTTGATTCGAATATTCGAGCTATTTCTCCTATTGGTGTGTGTCTCGTTGCATTGCTATGAATTTCATAGAGCCCATCTGCTAACGTGTTTCCTCGAACCCTGGCGAAGTATTTTTTGGTCGTTCGCCTTCTGACGTATAGGGTGAGTTCGGCGATTACTCGGGCATCGGGTTGTCCTGCTGGTGGGAAGTAATAAGGCGGTTTCGTGGTGTCGATTTCGGTAGGAACCGAGGTTGATGCAGATGCATCCATGTCCGTCATGTTTTAAATCGAACTTTCAAAGCTGATTTGGTGGGTGTCAAGGTTCTGTGTTGTGGAGTGGAGACGGGTGTTTCTTTGATTGGTAGTTCTTGAAGCAAGGGTCATGGCGTTTCTGGTTCTGGTGATTGAGGTGGAGTAAAGAAGCTTTCTTCGAAGGGCACTGGAATGTCCTCAGGTCCTTCTGCGAAAGTGTCAAGAAAGTTGTATTCTTCTACTGCTTCTTCAAGGAAGTCGGTTGTAATAATAACGTCTCTGGGTTCAAATGTTTTCCTTTCTGAGTCGTAACGAATCTCTGGGATGTATCCGACGTATACGTTACGATAAACGTGATACGATCCGTCGGGTTGTGCGTGAGTTACAAAGTGATTTGGTCCGTATATGTTATTGATGTATCGCGTCAAGTCAATTGGAGCTGATACTGGTGTTCTCTGTCTCGTTAGACGGAGTGGTGTGGATGTGTTGGGTGTAGACGTGGCTGCGGTCGTGTTGTCTGATAGTATTGTATATGGCTCTGAGAGTTTCCTCAACTGAGACTGGGTCTCTTTCTTCGATTAGTTCTTGTTGTAGGATGAAACTGAAGAAACTTCTTTCGTCGTCAGTTAGAATGCCCAGTGACCACAATAGATCAACCGAGTGTAAGTAGTGTGATTCCTTTTCGAGAGCTGCCCTGAGCACGCCAAATTTTCAAGTAGTCTGTATTTTCGTCGCTAAAACGTCGGCAAGTGGTTATAAACCAATCTTCCAATCGTGCTTGTGATAAGTTCGCTATTCTCGTCTGAGTCTGAGAGAGCGCCGGGGCGTCTCTTCGTCTGATTGTCATTTGCGTTTGTTGCGCCGTGCTGGTGTCTTCGTGGTGTTGTGCTGAAATGTTTCTAACTCCGCTGCAAGGAGTTTGCCTTCTTCTGACTGATATGGTTCTGACCACGCTGTGGTGTCGAACCCAAAGCTTATGTCCGTATTGATTCCTTTGTCTGTGCTGCTGCTGTCTGTGTTGATCCCGGTATGTTCGTAAAGATGCCCCCACTTTCCTCGGTTGATGTCGTCGAACCGTTTCTTAAGATTTATGAAGGTTGCTAGAGGAATGTGAGAGGTGTACTCTATCGGGTTAGTGTTGGTGCTGCTATCGACGTATTCTTTGACTTCTGGTTCAGTTTCAGTGGCGACGCTATTATACGTCTTTCTTCGACTAATCCAGTCCTGTGTGAAGAGATGAGTGTAGTAGATTCTGCTAATGCGCCCGGGCGTGTAATCGAACGGGGCTGAGAATCTGCTTATGACGTCGTTGATTCTTTGATGGATGGCAACGTATGGTGTGAAATT
Source organism: Megacollybia marginata (assembly GCA_003313965.1). Lineage (NCBI taxonomy): Eukaryota > Fungi > Basidiomycota > Agaricomycetes > Agaricales > Porotheleaceae > Megacollybia > Megacollybia marginata. The sequence goes on from QLOY01002465.1 coordinate 11,414, forward strand.
AGAGT
>QLOY01002467.1:0-15711 GCA_003313965.1 Megacollybia marginata
GAGAATATAAATAGCCTGGTGCTGTGACTCTGCCCAAGCTTTGGCTTGAGGCCACCAAGACCTGCGTTCAGAATGAGTCCCTGCAAAAACGATCAGTTCGGGCTATGAGTGCTGCAGCAAATGGCTTGCCATGAGGGAGGGTGAAAGTGCCACAAATGGCATCCTGTTGAGCGCCCGTCAAAGAGTCATCGACCAGAAATCCATGCTGGAAAGGAGTGCATTGAACATTACCATGGGGTATCTTAGATGGACTGGTGGAGACGACCTTGGGGTCAACATATTTCCAGGCCAAACACCAGAGGATTCCCCCTGCCATCAATGCTACCCGGTCAATCTCCTTATGAGTCAACAGCTGGCTTTTCTCAACCTCATAAGACATATGGTAAATGTATGGTTTGTGGGTCTTTCCCACACCCAGGTCGGGCTGACTGGATCTGGTGCAGTGAGACCGATTCGCTGGGGATAGTAACACAATATCGAGATGGGAGCTCTGAGCTCCGAGCTCCACGAGGCAGCAGAGCATTGACAGCAGTCCTGTGTGTCCTTTGCGAAACATCTGCAACAATGGAACTGGGTCCTCAGGCTCCAGGGCCAGGAGATACCACTGTTCCTCAAGCGGCTGAGAGTGGATGCTGAGGAGGTGAAGTCTGTGATCGGGAAGGGGAACATACTTGAAGTACTCGTTCCTGACCACTTGGAGGTGGAATTCTGAGGTATAGTCCCAGTATGGCCGAGTGGGGCAAGGAAATTCTACAGAGGACACCGTGTAATTGAACAAATCTCTAGCAGCCTCCTCAGCCTCGTTATCGTGCCCTTTCAGAGTCCGCATGCTGAAATGGGCGAGAGCATCCACAACACAGTTGACCGTGCGAGACTTTTGATGCTGGCCGTTGGGACCCACAGTGGAATGGTTGGTGTATTGACTGGGATCCATGCATGAAGGCAGAAAGAAAGGATCTGGGGTGTTGTACCCCCACCGATGATACAGTAGGCTCCGAATGTTGTCTGGAGGGACTGGAGTGAAACGAATTGACATGTTCAGAGGGTCAACGGGAGGAGCACCAGCGGTGAGTGGAGGAAAAAGTGTTGGGGGAGGAGGCTGTCCCATGTGGGTAAGATGCGACACAAACACAGGACCGCTGAGCAGGGGGCGAACCTCAGAGCTGGGGACCAAGTCCCATTCGTTGACATGTGCATTGAAGATTCGGCAATGGGGAGGGTAGAACGACCATCGTGAAGACCAACTAGCCTTGGACAACAGGGTTCTGGCATATCCACCTGGCCACTGTTGCCACTCATAAATGGCCAAACCCACCGTCAGTATGGTCTTGGTGACATCTTCACTGACCAGCTGGGCCTGCTGCTAAAGCTCCTCAAGTAGGCATTGCTCTGTTGGAGACAGCTGAAGAGGCTTCAGCTCGAGGTCTGTGCGGTGACTTGGAATGAACTCTAACGGTGTCTCGCTTGAGTGTTGTCCTGAGGAAGGATCGATGTACAGCTCAACATCAAGGGATGTCAGATAGTCTGACTCAAACTCATCATCATCTGAGTCAGCAACATTGGATGGAGACTGGGGGGTGATCTCATCCACAACTTCACAAATAAACAGAGCATTCCAAGGCAGGACTTGGAGATTGAAACCCCAGCACAACCACACAGGTGTCTTCGTCTCGATGAATCTGGCGAGTGTATGACCACGGTAAGATTGGATGGCATCGATGTATGTGCCTGCACGCAAACCAGAGTGAAATCGTACACAAAGGACTTGCGCAGCTGTTGCATCCAATTGATTCGCACACCCCGTTGTGCTGCCTCTGTCATCCAGTGGGGTTCCCCAGTGGAGAGCATGATGGCATAGGAGCACATCATGGCGAGTGTATCTTGTGGCCGGATTCGTTTATACTGTTCACAAGATGAAGAAAAAAAGCAGAAGCCACACCTCAGCAAGAATCCAAATGCGCAACGAAGGGATAACGTTGGCATGAAACGCTATCCTTGTAAAAGTCGGCTGATTGTTTCCTGTCGTGAAATCACTGGAAACTGATGGCTCGTTAGGGTCTATTGCCGCCACTCTCAATGTAAATGCCTGCCGCCGCTCTGGCTATCATTCACGAAAATGTGGAGCATTGCAAGCCGAATGAACTTGTCCCCCGGATCCAGGCGCTATTCCCAAGTGTTACTGCATAGCAAATATACTCTGCATGGGCAAGGATGAGCGAGACCATATGGAAGCGAGATTCAGACCAACTAACTTCAGCACGAATTCTCTTGAAAGAGTATTCCGATGATGTCGATCTTTTTGATGATGTCATTGGGACAGATGGCGTTGAACAAATGTGCTTTGGGATGAAACGAATTCTTGAAGGGCTGAGAGATCAAATTGTGGAGATTGGGATGGAAGCAACATGTAAGTTAATTTGCGAACCAAAACTCTTCTCACATGCCTTAGATAACACAAACTCATCTAATCTGGAATTATATTCAATATTGGGTGAATGACAATGCCAGTTTTCCGCTTACCTATTGCCTTCTAACAACAGCACAAGCAGTTGGTCTTGGGAAGCGCAAAAAGGCTCTTTACGCATGGGGGAAGGTCTTGAGAGACCGTTGTGGGATCTACCCGAGATTTCTCCACCTTGATAAGGATATGGCCGAGATTGGAATGGGAAAAGCCCTTTGGCAGCATGCTAAGATACAGCTTTGCTGGTGGCACATGCGAAAGGCTGTCAGTGAAAGACTGTCAAAAGCGAAAAACTCTCTACGACACCTTATAAAGCAAAGCGCACCCATGCGGTATTCAGTTTCATTGATCCCCAATTTTTTCCTCAGGGACGGCCAGACAAAGAAGAATACGAGGGAGGAAAAGATGAAGCAGACATTGAAGAGCCAGAACCTGAAGAACCTGAGCTGATGCACCCCTGGACCTCTCAAACAACGATCCGACTTCCTCCACTACAGCCTCGTGTCACCACAAGAGCGGCTTCCAAACAAAGCACTATGCCACATGCATTCGAGGAGGATTCAGATGCTGAGAGTGAAGATAGTGAAGGCAAACGAACCTTTTGCCCAGAGAAATACCGCGAGACAGTCATCAAGATGCTTGAGGACGCATATTGTGCTCACCCATTAATTCCAGGCTATGCTGCTAATCATCCAGAAGCCATTCATGAGTGGGGAACTCGTCGGATATTTGAATTCTGCAAGGAACATGAATTGCCAGAGCTTTGGGCATATCTTTGGATGAACTGGCTTTGTCCAGAACGATGATGGCATTTGTGGGCCAGGTCTGCATCTCCAGATGAGATACCAATCCTAAAAACAACCATGATGGTTGAAAGCCAGTGAGTATATATACCGTTCGTCGATCTGTCTGAATCTTACCAATTTATTCTAGCTGGCGCCGAATTCAAAAAGACTTTCTACACCACTTCTCCAACCCTCACGTTGACTTGCTCGTGTGGATTCTTATCACAAAGCTTGCCCCATCCTACTACCGCAAAATTGACTTGATCCTGCGACCAATCAGCTGCTATCAAGAGCTCCATTCCTGGAGAAAACCTTTCAAGAAGGAATGGAAGTACTGTGCAAAAGCGCATACTTCCTTGTCAGAAAACAGTGATTGTTATCGTCCAGACCCTCACCGCTGGGTTTGCACGTGTCCGTATATGGCAAAAAGTCGGTTCCTCATCTGTAAACACCTTGTGCAAGCAGTGCGGGTCACGCATCCAGTGTTTTTCCTAGAGGTTCAACGTCAACGAAAATCACCATTTTGGGCACATGCAAATCTCATACCATTAGAGGAAAATACGTCCAGTACACCACTGGCACAGATCCATTCCATTGATGATTTGGAGCAGGATTTTCAAGACCTCAATCTTGATAACGATGACGATGATGAAGACGATGAAGATGATGTGTTGGAGGACATACGGTTCCAGGAAGACCAATGAACTTTCAAAGAGTGGATGACGGCGTACATTGACTTGATGGAAAACTTCACAGAGGGAATGCAGTACCAACTCCAATTTAATGATCGGCGGATGCTAGCTATTGTTGAACAAGAAGGAACAGGCCTCATTCGGCTCATGGAAACCTGCTTGGACAAGGAACGTCGCTTCAATGATAGAAGAGCTGAAGCGCCAACGACATTTGAGCGTGTGACAGCCAACACAATGTTCTGGCGTCCAAGGCCACGAGAAGGGGACTAGTGAGTTTTCGGAACAAAAAATCTTTGTATTATTGAAATAGAATGAGTTACATGAGACACGGGCACAGAGAAGAAGGAGAGAATGTTGAAAACTGGGGAAAATGAAGAGATGGCAGCAGCGACGACGTGGCAAGAGTGTGGCACATGATCATCACGTGATGTTAGCAGAGGGGTTGCAAAAGGGTTCTTTGGCTGCAGAGGACTCGGATACGAACATATTCCCTAAAGCTGATGTATATGTTCCAGCTGCAGTTGAGGAAGTTGCGACTGAACTTTTTGGTGACAATGCCTTTGCAATGAATGGGCTAACACAGAGTATCTTCCAAGGACCCGTTCGCTCTATGATCCAGCATGTCTGAAACAAGATACATATTTTGTACCAGCAAGTGGAGAAGACCTTGCCCAAGAAACGCGAAGTAGCCCTTGCAGCTTTCCAAGATACAAAATTTGCACGCCAAGCATCTACTAACAAGGTTTATACTAGAAATTAATAATGCTGGTGGCAACATCACGAAAACCCAGGTCAAAAAAGCGATTCACCTTGTTTCTGACTGGCAGAAAGAAGCAACTTCTCATATATGGCACGCCATCAAAGGAAGACGACGCAAATGAAATGCTGAGTGAGCTCAACCACATGCTCACAGAGCTTGGTCTCAAGAAAGCTACCAAGATGGTCAATGGCAAACAGCCAGCACCAGCTAAAAAAAGTAAGCAACAATTCAACTTGTTAATTGCGACTAACAAATATTCAGGGTTGATGAAAACAACCAAGTTCAAGTTCGCTGATCTTGCGAGCGAAGACGACCTGCTACAGCTCCAGAGGGAGTACGATGAATATTTCTTGATGGATGATGATGACGATGGCATTGAGCTTCCCGAGGGCCTGACTTTTGATCCTTGACAGTTTGACATGGAATCGGGTGATGCTGGTGTGGAGATCAAGAAAACCATGTCTCCTGATATGCTCTATGCTCAACACCCCACATGCATTCGAAGATGCGGTGGCTCTGCTACCCAACAAGCTCCACTGGCACCAGTTGGCAGGTCTTCTTCATTCGCTTGTTCGCAACACCTTTTACAGGCCACAAGGCTCGATGCTGATCACGGATGAAGTTGGCCTCGGAAAGACAGTGTTGGTGCTATCTTATGTCTCATACCTGAATCAGGTAGCGGAGCTACAGGATAAAGACCAACTTCGACTCCTCCCTTTGATCTGTGAGATTCTTTTCATCCCTATGCATATTCAGACACTCCAACAGCATCAAACCCAAAACAGCTGGACGATTTTCCAAGTTACCCTCATCTCATCGGCGTTCCTGGAACACTTTGAGGCCAGTGGGTCAATGAGATTAAAACTCTGTTCCGCCTCCGCTCCATCAGGAAAAACCCTTTTTGACCTGGCAAACCTGGCAAACTTGAGTAAACCTGAGTCAACCTAAGTCAACCTGAGCTGATCTGGGACTAACCTAGACATGACCTGGGCTGACCTGGGTTGACTTGGGCTAACCTAGACATGACTTAGGTTGACCTGGCTGACCTGAAAATTGAGACTTAAACCTGGGACTGACCAAGGTTGACATAGGTTGATCCAGGTATGCGCTCTCACCAGCTCAATCGGCATAAAATTATCTTAACCACCACATACCTAGGACGGCATCCAAAAGGCAGTAAACTCCCTCCATGGGCACCACTTCCTGTGAAACCTAAAGGTCTAAAGAAGGGAACACTGTTCCATTGTGACTTTTTGTCTGTCACCCTTGACGAACTCCATGACTATAAGAAGGTGTCAAGTACCATGCAGCGGTAGCCATTTGCTCGCATGGCAAGTTCAAATTGGGCTTGACTGCAACACTACTGATGACCACACTGATGATGACCACACCAAAAGTGAGTTGACAAAACTGATAATGAAGACTGAGATGAACCCTTTTTGTAGGACATCACTGCACTTGGGCATATCCTTCAAGTCCCAGCATTTTTGACTGAGGACGCACTAGACAGGGAAAAGGAAGGTATGAAGAGCATTCACCAAGCGAAACGAGAAAACGATGAGGCGAACAATCGACAGTCATGACTGGAAGGGGGGAAGCCTTATTAATCTGCCACCAGGCTTGCATAGAGATTATGGGCCTCCTCAAGATGACTGCACAAGAAACCACCATCATACATGAAGAGGCAGAAAAAGTTAGGGACAGGTATGTGGAGAGAGTTCTCTGTTCTGTCGTTGTATCTAACTCTTTAAATCAGCATCAGCTGTATAAATGACACTGGCGTCATCCAGACAAAGGTACACTTTCCTATCAAAACTGGATTGATAAATAAATTGAAATGAATGGCAGGGGTTTTACCTTGAGTATACCTTGAGTATAGGCTCAACGCAACTTTCACCAAGGCTGATGCTGCCTTGCCAACTCTGCAGGTGAAGACATTGGCTGATTGGGAGAAGATCAAGTCTACCAAAATGGATGTATGCGCTTGGCTTTGCCAGTACATGCTTCAGCGTGATGATGTTCCTGATGTGGAGTTTCTTGACGGAGTACCTCACTTTTCACGCATTCCCACTTCACCAGGGGGCATGCAAACTGACAAGATAGTGATTTCTTTAGAGTTCACCTCGTTACGACCGCTTTTACAAGATGTCAGTCTCACTATTGCTTGATGTTTGTGTCCATCTGATGTTATATAGGTTCTCCGCCTCTATGGAGTAGAATCTTTACACATTGACAGTGTGATGAGTTATAAGGCCAGGGACAAGATTGTCACTCGCTTCTGCCAGGATGACTCTTGTCGTGTGTCGTGTTCTCATCATATCTCGTATTGGCTCAACAGGCCTGAATCTAGCACGAGCATGCAAAATGATTTTTATAGTATGCCTTTTTACCCCCTGTTGAATATGCTCTCATGAGTCTGTCACAGAACCAGCCTTGGTCACAGCAAGATGTCGTGCAGTACAAAGGACGTGTTGACATGTTCATAGGCAGCCACAATCAAAAGTGGCTAAAGTGTATTACCTGCTGGCGGACAACTCAGCAGATCTTGATTTCCTGACCAAGGTAAGTACATATAACTCAAGGTGTATGATACTCACTGCGACTGACGCTATTCCCTCTGCATTGTAGAATGTCTCTCGCATCATGATTATGCCACATGGAGCAACCACCAGCTGCTCATTATGTGTCCAACTTCGACCAAACTTGGTATGTATAGGCGTATAAAGACGGGTACCGCTAGCATCATTGGGCTCCTCTGTATCATCTCCATCTTCAATAGCTGGCAATTTCTCCTGTGGCAAGGCATTGTTTGTTGATGCAAGGTGTGCACGTTCAAGCTGGTGCTTCAGCTGGAAAAATGCCTTTCCTCGCTTGGTGTAAGCCTCTTCGATTTCCTGATGAGCGATGCATGTTCGTGTTTCAAGATACACTCTGTCCTTGCATCCAACAACTACACAAGTTTGCCTCAGGTGTGTATGTTCCTGGCAATAGAAAGCACGCTTTTCTACAGGGTTCTTGCAGCTTCCCTCTCCGCAACGGGCGCGCTTGACAGCAACACCATCTGTCACGACAGTCTGGATATCTCGTGCGACTGATAACTCTGAAACACAATACTAGATGAAGTCGAAACACATACCTGTGTCTCCATCAGGCCTGGGAGGGATAGTTCTAACGCATTGATTGCAACGATGGAACATATCAGGAAACCCATATAGATGGATGCGATCCGACCGCTCCTTCATTGCCTGAGAGAAACGGGCTGCCTGGTTGCCAGCGTGTGATACAACTAAGGAGGTGTTTCGTTTGATTGCATCAGTCCAGAGAGAAAGGGTTTTGAATCCATCAATGACTTGTTTGTGATTGAGCGCATCAGTCACTACCCATCCTGCTGGAATGCCTGCTTTGTCTGCATGAGAAAGCAAATATGCATTCGCACAATTGTAGGCTGATACCCTAAGCAATGTTATTATGATATTTGCTGCTACAGGTGAAGAATGTACCAGGCACACTGCATCTGTACCTTCCATGAGTACAGAAGACTCCGCTCAGCATATTGGTGATCTCCAATCTGGATATATGTGGGTATTGTATCGTAGTAAGCTCATACGCGGTGCTCTGGGTCCTCATTTAGATCAACACAAAAATTCGGATAGTAAAGTGTTGAACACGCTAGAAAAAAAGTCAGGCAATGATCATTAGCACAAAAGGATGGTACATTGACATGTAAAGTGGATTTCTACAGCAGGCAAGGGACCTAGGTCAAGCGTGTAGAGGACAATTTGCTTGGCCACTGCGGTTTGAAGTTTGTGTCCGCTTTGCCTAGCAGAAGGACAGCTGCATCGACTGCAAGGGGGGTATATTGTATGTGAGGATGCTGAAACAGGCTTTCAGTGCACAAGTCAAGAAGTGAGAAACACTCACCGAAGCCAACGTCAAGGCCATACTTGCAAAAAACATCTTCCTTAACTCCCGGGTCCCTTAAACCCCTTATGAAGTCATTCTCAGACCAAACAATGTCCCTGACTGTCTCCCAAGTAAGTTTGACCTCGTCTTCAGACATCCCACAAGCCCTAGACAGGAACAGGACGATAGCAGGAGGTAAAATGAGTGGTGTGTCGTCAGGAGAATGTGATGGTTGCTGTGCTAGTAGGACTTCTTTGCGCAGATGGGAAGAAAAGAAGACCAAAGCTAAAATCTTGCTTATAGTGACCTGGAGGCCTTTTGCATTGATCTGAACGAGTATATTATCCATTGTAGAAGGCTATAGGAAGTATGTACACGTGCTATAATTTTTCTGTGGCGGACTCCGGCGGACTCCGTCCGGTTCGGATTATTGAATCTTGACTAATCCTCCTCTTGTGAGGGAATCATGGTACCGTGCAATCGAGCCGAACAGAAAGACCTAAGCCAATCTTTAGTTGGAACAAGTGACAGTGAAACCTTATCACAAACAGTTGACTTCTGTTGCAATGCTGTAACCTTGTTCGGCTTCTATGAAATCGAATTCCTCAAGGCTCTCGTTCACTTCCTTTTCCAATTGCAGACTGACAGATGGACTTGCATCTCGGTCTCGATGCAAAACAGACAAGTAACCCATGCAGTTGAACAAATTGGCTCTGGTGAACCCAACCCGGTCACAATACTTTGAAGCATCCTGGATCTCATTGGCCACCGTGGGTTCAATTCTGCGTGTTGTTTCCAATATCAAATATGCACTCTGTTGGACCCATGTCAGTCTCTCCCATCATCTCTGTGAACGAGACTTTTTAACTCCCGGTCAACAGATGCCGCAGTGTCCAAACTCCCCAAAGGAAGAAGATGGCAAACAGGACAAGGACTGTGAAGAGGCCGAAGACAGTGACAGTGAAGAGAACAAGGAGAGCAATTGGTAGCCACCGTTTTTCTAGAACTATGCACCTATAGAAAAAAAAAAGGAGATTCTCTGATTCTCTGTGGGGGCCGCTGGACGGTGACTGCCAGGGAACGCAATGGGTTCTTCCCATTGCTCCACAGCCTGCAGGCCAGGCCCTTGTTGCACGATCTGTCCCTGCACTGAGCTCTGTGTATGCCATAAACCTCAGAAACAGGAGAACACAAGCTTTAGGGGTTTTCTGCATCGGAGTGTCTATACATTGACAGAGTGAGTACTCAACCTCGGTGGATTGGGTTACTTACTCACCCGTTATCCCAAGTCCAACAGCGGAAAAGTGGTGGCGTTCAATGGATCACATTGTATCTACAGTTATGGAACCGGTCAGTACACAACTAATTTGCAGCTACACACTTACGGTGATGCGCATTTTTCATGTGTTTTAGCAGTTGAACGATGGCATCAGCACAAATCCGTTCCCAACCTCAGCACCGCCCGACATTTTCATCAGAGACCGAGACAAGCTGGGTATACACCCAAGGCAAGTCGCGGCCGGCCTCCACAAACGATTCTAGGGGAGGAAGGTGGAAGTAGCAGAGAAAGAGGCATTGAATCATGTGTATTGACAGTGGATCAATACACATGACTTAACTATGCTACCATACAGTAATGTACTGTATAGTGAGTAGGGGTCTGGCAGAACAGGCTGAGATTCCACAACGAGAATAACAGAAACCGTATTGTCGTTACAATAGTAGAATGTTTAGAGTGTTCCTGTTAGTTTGTTAGTCGGCAACACACTGTAGAGTGATTTCCGAACGACTTACCATATTCAGAATACAATCGTCGCACAAAACGCAGCCGAACAAAGGTACTCGTTGCAAAGACAATCGTCTTGCTAAAGCATCCATGAAGGCCAAAGAAGGGGGATGCAGGCCAGAGAGGATGGGCCACGTTGGTTGAGGGGAGTACCCATTCGAGCTCAATGGAAAGTATGGGACTGGTGAAATAGCCTCTATTAAAGAATATCACTAAAGTAGTCCATCAGAAAGTGAATGAATCCAATGCGATGAAGCACATACCTGCATGCAAAGTCGGTATGCATACATTTGCAGCTGACGGGAGACAAGCAAAGTCGGTACACATACCCTTGTTCCGACTGATGAGCTCGTTGGAGAAAGTAAGACCAGGCATCAACCCCCTCTTCTTCATCCAAAAGATGGACGCAAACGAACCAGAGAAGAAAATCCCCTCAACAGCCATGAACGCCACAAGCCGCTCTGCAAAAGTGGATTTTGTATCAGAAATCCAGCAGGATGGTTTCGATAACGTCAAAAAGGAATTCATGGTGAGCAGGGTCTTGAATATAAGTGTCGATTAGGAGAGAGTATGTTTCGGAATGGATGTTCTCCATCATGATTTGGAACCTGTAAAAACACCTCACTTTGGCTGCTTGAACCTCGTTGGAGGATCTCTCTATGAGGTTTTCATTGACGATTCCATCTGAAGCTGCGAAGGAGGTGAGAACGTGTGAGATAGTGTATTGGATTGGGAAGAGGACAAAGCGGTGTTTGGATTCTTTGAGGGAGGGTTCTTCGGCTGTCAATGCGAAAAGAAGTGAGTCCAAGTTGCGTAAAAATAGAGAGGCTTACACTCTGGAAGGTCTATGGCACCTATGAATCGGGTTCTGAGCTCGTCAATGTCTGGCTTGGACGTGTCTTCTTCGGTGGCCATCCCCATTCTTCGGCAATCCTCTGTTGTTGTGGCTCGCTTGTAGAGCCTTGGCATGAAGTGTGTCCTAAAAACGAACTGAATGAATGCATCAGAAGAAGAAAAAAAGGTACTTGGCCACTTACTTTGATTCTGCTTATTTCGCTGCCTTTTCCGCCACCATGTCAGCCTCTGCCCCATTGCATTTCCAAGGCCCAATTTTGACAATGCTCTGTCCTACTTGTTCAGTTCTTGAGGCTCAGCTCACTCATTCGCGTTGGTGATGGTTAGCAGAAGAGATGGATGCGACACGTGAGTTGACGGGACGGCAGTGTCGAGCTATCCCGAGGCCTTGGGACATGCACATAGTCCAGTATATAACCATGGTGGAGTGCTGTAGCGATTTAGACATGTAAAATGGAAATAGACCATACCAACTTGATTTTGGTCGATTTTGAAGAGGCTTCTGTTGACGGGTTAGCATTCATGGTTTGCTGTGAATTTCGGGTTTGCTTTCCCTTTCTACAATCCATCGAGCACGCACCCTGAGTTGTGGATCATTCTATGAAAGATTGTGAGTACTTTGGTACGAGTATGATGCATCAAACACTTACAAAGCGATGAGGAACATTAGACACTACTTGGGATGTCAGGAACACATTTCCCAGCTTGGTGAATTGCAGGTAGTAATTCATCCGAGATACAGATAATCGCAAACTTACCCAGTGATTCACAGATATAATGCAATAACTGGATGTATTCTGCATCGAAGTAATGCACAGAGACCGGGGTATCGGCTGGGAATGCAACTGAGACAGCAGTGGGTGGTTGCGGCCGTGTACTGAGGTGGGGATGGCTGGGCCATGGAGAAGCAATGGTAGTAGAGTATTTAAAGTGTTTCCTGTAAGTTTGTTGGTCAGCGACACACTGTAGAGTGATTCACAGACTTACCATAGAGCATGTTCAGAATGCAGCTGTTGCCCAAACGCAGCAGAGTGAGAAGGAAATAGCTTTAGGTTAATTATCTTGCCAGTTGGGTGATTCCTGGGCCACACGCATTGAAATTCTGCATCTGTTCATATAAGGTAGCAAAAAGTTCCCACAGTCATGACTTGCCTAATCAGGTCATATTAGTATTTAAACATTAATTATTGAGTCTGACTATATTTAAATTATGCCAAGATGCCATATAACTGTGCAATGCCTCTGTGTCAAGCACCTGATAATCCTGCTTAACCCGCCTAATTTGATGTGATGGCACATGCGATCCATCATGTCACATTAGGCCTGGTTTGTCTTATGGCCTCAGCCTTTCCGTAGCTCTCAATAAAAGGCTGACTTGAACAGCCATAAGAGCGGGATACATCATAAGTACTGCCATATGTATGGGTCCGTGCAAATAATACCAGTCATTCAGCCATAGCTAACACATAAAAGCCTTGTTCAAATGCACGATACAGTCTATAGTAAGGTAAAAACCCTCAATCATCGTCATTGTGCTCGAAAGTAGGGTCCCGAACATTGTCGTCTTCATCATCATCTACAATAAACTTGCTGCTGTTCACCACTTGATGCCGCTTGGGACAAGGCAGCTCACCGTCCTCATTCTCTTCATCTGCATTCTCAGCATCACCTCCTGCTGCCTTCTTTCTTTTCTGCCCTGCATCTGATCTCTTCTTCCTTGCTTTCTTCCCCTCTGTCCCCTTCTTCTCTAACTCTGTCTTGTATTTGGTGCGTTTCACAGATGACATTTTGACAAACCGACAAGTCTTTGAATGCCATGAATCTCGCAAGGTAATCAGGTCAGTTACAGAGTAGATCTTGGAGGGACAGCAAAAAGGAATGTCCGATGGCCAGCCCACAACTTTGACCGAATATTTGAGCACAACATTGTTCATAAGACATTCAAGCTGATGAAACACCACTTGTAATCTCTGCATAGTGTGAGTAAAACAAATGTATGTATGAGGAGAACATATGCAGTTCAACACCAATTGTACGCACTACCTCTGCCCTAACCGATGCATGATCATTGCACTCAACTAAGTCTATAGAATTTAAGACAAAGATCAGACATAGAGACAAGTCACTTACTTTTAGAACGAAGACAACACCATTGCTCAAACAGCTGAACCAAAGTGACATGGTTCTTATTCTTTGACTTGGGTATGAGTTCATTGAGAAACTGCAGTGCTCCTGCTGTCTCAATGCTCATGCAAAAAAGGCGAATGCACATGTACCAGTACGAAGCTCTAGAGCAAGCATCTGCTATGGTTAGTCTCATTTCCACCTGAAGGTATGACTTACATCATGATGCAGTTGCTGAATTGTATGATGGACATCCAGAGATGCTGCAGTCACGGTATGCGATGCATGCATTCCATCACGACGAATAGAACACTTTTCAAGCACAGCAGCCTTAAGCTCTTCAACCTCCTCCTTTGACAGGTTGCACATGTTGACATCTTCAGCAACGGCCTGGCGAATCTCTGCCAGATGCACTTTGTCCCCTTCAGCACGACCTACAATGTAATAAGCATCTGGGCATTGGAATATAAGAAAACATACCCTCGTTAAGCTCCTCTGCCTTACATGCAATCAGAGCATTCTGGAGACTGACTTCTCGCTCAGGCTTTGCCCCCTTTGAGTGGAAGAAAAGCCTCCTGATATAAGGAAACAACTCCCCATACTTCTCTGCAATCTCATGAAAACGCGACTGGAGGTGGTCGCATAGCTCATCTTCTAACTCTTGATTCAGATTCTTGCAATGTGAAGCATGACGTGAGGATACCTCTGCATGGGAGGCTCTCGAACGCTGCTGATGGGAGATGAGATGAGAATGAGGTGGATTGACTGCATATCCAGGGTTGCGCTCTGCCCATGTAGAACGATATTGGGATTCTTCAGTGAGCGGGTTGCTATCCTTCTCTTCAAACAGGTTCAAATCCAATTCTCCAGTTGGCGGGGCTGGTGGTGTTGGCTGCCTTGTAGAAAGTGATATTGTAGACTGAGCACTAGTGGACGTAGGGGCTGGTGGCGTCGGTTGCCTTGTAGAAAGTGGTGTTGGCGATGTTATAGACTGAGCAATAGTGGACGTCGGCCTCTCACGAGGTGGCAAAGCACCATTAGCAAGAAGAGATGCAGCAGTAGACTCAGATTGAATTAGTGAAGGTGTTGAGTTGACTAGATTTGAAATGGAGAGGCTGGACTGCGTTGAACGCAGGCCAAGTTGAATAGGGTGTAAAGGAGGACGAAATGGAAGAGGTGAAGCATGTGAAGTGAGTGTCAAGTTTGGAGGGAAAGTACGAGGTCCTGCTGACAACAAGATTTTACCAAGGACCTGGCTAGTGCGATGTGGGCCACCAAAAGCTCATATATATATCTGTGTCTGCCTGAGTACCAGACTGTTGAATAGAGGCCCACTGCCGGTCTCTATCACAGTCTCTATCATATGGCCAGATATGCGGAGTCGGTGTAGCAGTGGTTTCAATACGAGTAGGCCAATTAACAGAACCAGTGGAACACGGAGAATTCCAGTGTTCCAACTGGTTAGAATGTGAGTGGAAGAGGGCAGATGATTGCTGGTAATCAGAAAAAGAGCTGTATCAATGATTGGAGTCTGGTTGCAAGTTGTTATATTGGTGGTTGGGTGGATAAGACATGGTGAAGACCCCGTGACTGAATCAACAGACCAAGGTGTGTTTATGCATAAACGTGTCTGAAACGCATCTGAAATGTGTTTATGCCATGAGCTCATTCGTAAATGAAATAGAAAAAAAGTACAGTGGGTCAAAAAATTGTCCACATGTTATGCAGTTTGAAGAAGATTGGTAAATTGTGAGCTAAATATACTTCGAAGCAAAACATGGTGTATGGTGGCAAAAAAGTGTTTCATGTGACCTTTATGGTAAACCCTATTTGGTCTTGTTTGGATCACAAATGGTGAAGATATGGGCTATTCAATCTGATGTCTCATATGGACAATTTTTTGAGTCTATGCTCTGACAACATTGATCTTGCAATTAATGATGTCACATGCTCCACCATTGGTTGGTATGTCATGGAAACATTATAATGATGTCATAGCTCCAACATAACATATATAACACAGGTCTGGAATGTTTGATATCTGTAATAAACTTATGAAACCTCTTACCTCTACTCAAAAGGATAATGTCCTCTCTCTTCTCAAAACTAGCACTTTCTACAAGAACATTACTGCTCAGACAGGAGTATCCAAGTCTAAGGTTGCTGGTTTAGCTAAGGAAGCAAGGAGAATCTGCCTGCAGGATGTCCTAAAAAGCTTTCTCCTGTGGATGAACATGCTATCATCAAGCAAATCACTATGCTCTGCCTCAGATTGTCCTTTAAAATGGCCATATACTGTGAGCCATTCATCCTTCTCTCAACCTCCACCAGATTTTCCACACTAT
>QLOY01002471.1:0-33494 GCA_003313965.1 Megacollybia marginata
CATTGTTTAGTCATCAACTAGCCCCGCACCTTTGCTTCGCTTTAGAGTGCGTTCCTCATCAACGGTGTTGTGACTGCGACACTTCCAACACACCCCCTCACTAAGTGTCTGGCAGTGAACTACCTGTCCAACCTATCTTCAGGTGGCGGTCCTTACCAGTGTCTTAGTGAAAGGTAATTCCTAATTTCCTTCGGAGATAATCAAATTGTATACGACCAAGGTTCTTTGTGAGTATATCAGCAATTTGATCCTGGGTCAATACATGCATCATTGAGACTCGCTTCAATTTCGCTGGTTGACTTGGTCTAGAAGCTGGACCAGATTTTTCACTTTCAGATAGATCAGAGCCGTCGCTTGATTGTCTGGAAGGAGGACGAGAGGGCTTGAAATCAAATCCATCATCCGAGTTATTGTCATCATTACCAGAGGAATCATCATTATCCCTCAGAGTTGATGAAGGTTTGGTCTGTTTATCTGGTTCTAAACACTCAAAAGGTCGACTGTCTTTGCATTTTGGAAACCATTGTTTGTCAAAAGTAGCGTCTGGGCTACTACGTATCGTATTGTTGTTATCCATGAATAGATAAGATTTTGATCCGACATCATATCTGATGAAGATCATTGCTTCTCTCTTCGGAGAAAGCTTATTCTTTCTTCTATTCTTTGGAATGAATACATAAGCACCACAACCAAATACTCTGAAGTACAAGACATCAGGTTGTTTGTTGTTAAACACTTTGTTTGGAGTTTTCCAATCTAGGCGTTTCATGGGTGTGCAGTTATAAACAAAGATAGCTGTTTTGTAGGCAAATTCCCACCATGAGACAGGACAACATGCCATATGTCATAACGCTTCTTCTTTGTCAGTTAACGTTCTATTAAGATGTTCTGCTCTTCCATTTTGTTGGTGCGTATGAGGTGCACTAGGGTGCATTGAGATTCCTTCTTTATTCAGAAAATGTTTGAATTTGCCACTTAAGAATTCTCCTCCTCGGTC
Organism: Megacollybia marginata; assembly: GCA_003313965.1. NCBI lineage: Eukaryota > Fungi > Basidiomycota > Agaricomycetes > Agaricales > Porotheleaceae > Megacollybia > Megacollybia marginata. The sequence goes on from QLOY01002471.1 coordinate 998, forward strand.
TATGCAAAATTGTTTGATCTTCTTGCCTGTTTTCTTCTCCGTTAACACTTTAAACTTCTTGAATGCAACGAAGGCAGCATCCTTATGTTTAAGAAGTTCGTGATAGGCATATGAAGAGTGATCATCAAGGAAGTTGATAACAAATTTGAATCCGTGATAAGATCATACAGGAAATTCGATCAAATCAGCATGGATTAGGTGTAGGATTGTAGTGGCTCTCTTTTCTGATGCAGGATACAATTTAGATATGTGTTTACCCATCTCACATCCTTTGCAGGTACTGAGCTTTGATAAACCTTTGACTTGAACACCTTTAAGGTGTGTTTCCAAATGACACATAACTTCTTTGCTGGCATGTGCCATGTGATTGTGCCATGTGTCATAGTCAACCAATTTTGACATAAAGACTGCTTCCCAGGCTTTTTCCGAATTCCAAATGATGGAAGGAAGCCAATGGAGGAGTTTATTACTTGCATCCAAAGGTAAGCCGGTATGGAGTCTTTTTGTGAACAACTTGTGTATGAGTAGATGTACTAACTAATACACAGTCATTCCCTATAAGTTTGCCAATTGACAAAAGTTGATTTTGAGCTTCCAGATAATACACCACAGGATAAAGTTTTGTGATACGTGATTCACCATTCACGAATGTCTTTATTAAGACAGTACCCTCACCCCTTAGAGTTATTTTATTGTTTTTGTCAACACCTTTCAATATGTGTGGTGTGTCAAATTCACGGTAGGAGATGAAATCTTCATAGCATGGAGTTATATGGGTAGTGCACCCACTATCCATAAGCCAGTATCTTATAATCTTATCACACGCAATGTTTGTAGAGTCAGCTAAATTGCAACTAACTAATACATTGCTGTACTCTACAGTTCGTGATGAATCTGTAGGTGTGTTAGATTTATTAAGATTGAAGATATCATACCATTCCGCATAACGGCCATATCCGTTGCCTTCATCTACCAGATCATATTCCAAGTTAGAACTTCATCATCAGGGAAGACATCTTCCAGTGTATAATGTCTCGGTCCTCGTGGTTGAGGAACCGTCTCATTAGATGAGCTGCTGTATTGACATGCAGGTGCACGCCATTTCTTCGGTCTTCTCTGTATGTTCATGTTGGCTAATGTTGCATAAGAGGGCCTATATCTTTGTGCAGCTTTGAGTTGATCCCTTGTGGTTTCTTTTTGCTCAGCTAGCACTTGTTGAAGATAGGTCAGCCTAGACCGTTTTGAGGGGTCAGAGGCCGGATTCGACCTAAAGGTTTCTTTTCGTGGAACTATTTTCATAGGTTCCCGTTCGATTTTCCTTTGTAGCCTATTCTCCTTATGCGTGGAGGCTCCTTCATTGATGGTCATATTCCAGGCATCCATCATTCCTGCAATGGAGCTTCTGAGGGATCGCCTATGTAAGTGACTTGGTCTGTTTCCTGAGGTATATAGTGTTCCTTCAATTTTGAAGCTTTTAATCTGCATTGAATTTAGTCAAGGTGGCCAATCTCTTTAGCCTATCCTTGTCTTTAATCGAGTTGCAGTTTTCACAATATCCATTGATCTTGTGATTCCAAGTTACATTGGCAACCCAATTGTTGATCGTCCCCAAGGTCTGATAGTCATAGACCTTATCCGTATAATCATTGGATTATCATGTCTTTCATTGTTCCATGGAAGGGCTTTTCAATCCAACTTGTTGGCATGGAAATAGCCTGTCAAGTTGCTCTTAAATTTGTTATCGGGTAACCGATTATCGAATGAGAATACTGGATAACCATTCTTGAACATGATTTTGTGGGGCGACTGCCTAACCATCCTGACTTCTCATAGTTTCTCACAATGATAAAGAATCATTTTGAGTGCTATTTCCATCAATTTGGGCAAACAGCCAATACAATAGCTTTTGCTATATTGGCCATGCATCTGATTGATGGTGAGAAGCTCTTTCCATTTTGCCTCAAGAGCTTCTACTGAATATGTTCCCCATTTCAGTAGATGCCATCCGTGAGGTGCTAAATGGATTTCCATATGGTCCTTCAATTCGGCTGAACATAAATGATGATAGCCGAGATCATTTCATCGACAGATAAAGCCCTGTTGAAGACAATCATGATTGATGACAACATCATCTCTGATGTGAAGCTTCTTTTGAAGCTGTTGGATAGCAGGTATTTTTAGCATATCCTGTTGGAACTGATCCTCAATGTTTGTCAAGACGTTTTGTATTTCCTTATCCAGGAAATCTGTAACATACTTGATCAACTCTGGATCAGTTACTGTTGTCAGCAGTTGTGATATCGTATTGATGTCTGGCACCAGAGCCTGACACAACTGTCTGATGACATCATCATTGTACTGACTATAATAGTCGTACATTGTCTTCTTTTCAGGTCCAATCACTCTTCGACTCATATCAAAGAGTTCTTTCAGAGTGAAACTGGTGTCTTTAGACTTGTACTTCTCTCTCCTTTGAAGCTCTTCTGCAATTGGATGTTCTAATGATTGCACCCAGCTTCGAGCTCTTGAATCTTCAGGAGTGATTTCTCCAGTATGTCTAAACATTTCATCTCTGTTTGAAGACACCTTTGTAGGATTGGGTACCTTATGGAATTGAGGAGGTTTAGTACTATGGTTCCTATCAATAACGGGATGATTATCACCACTCCTATGTCTATTATCATGCTGAGTGTGATTATCCTGTCTTGGAACCATCTTAGCCTCTTTCACCATAGGAACAGGATTGATTTCATCAGAAGACTCCAGAGCGAAGATAGCAGCAAAAGGATTCTTCTGAGGGGGATTTCTCGGGGAAGGGTATACAATATCTGGAATAATGTTATCAAGGATTTCTTTATCCTTGGAAAGGTTCGGAGTTGGTTGTATAAGACCATGAATGTCACCAGTATGGCGGACATAAGTGTCCATAACAACTCCTTTACCCTTCTTCCTCGAGGTGATAAGTTCCGGTTCCTTCCGAAAGGGATTTGACCTGTTTGGGTCAACCGGTGATGGGGGAGCAGTGGGAATGTCTCAAGAGGTATCTCAAAAGGACTGTTGTCCTTCTTCAAACAGACGCATTGCCCTGGTGGCAGCATCTTCAACTGATATAGGGTGTACATTTCTAAATGCACTTCTCCTAATCGTTGGACCAGTTGTGACTGGTCTGGTCATGGAAGGTGATGGAATTGATGATTCGTCTTCTAATTTAATAGATGTCAATTCATATTTAGTAACCATCAGAGAGAAAGTAATGGAAGGTGAAGTTTCTTCCCTTTTAATAAGGAATTTAACTTCTTCTTCTTCCTTTATTTCAAGTTTTATTGGCAAAGCAAGTTGTTGCACTTTGTGGTGGTGGAACCGGTAATGGTTTAGACACTCTTGATGAAGTGGATCAGGATTTCTGATCCTTAATTCCAGCAAGGCTTCCGCAGCCTCATCAGCATCATTTTCTGAAGAACTATCTTCAGTGTAGATGTCTGTTGGTGAGTCGCACATAGGGATGATGATATGGGGAGGTGGAGTTGGTCCAATAAGACCATCCATAGCCCTTTCATCTTTACCTGCTGATTCATCATTTTCAGCCATAAAGGCTGTGTATGATCTTTCATTGGTATTGATCATAGAGCTTTGTGCAGTGACTAAAGCTACATCTCCCATGGCATCTATCAGCATCATCTATTTCCCCTTGTGCGGCCATAGCGGCACACTTCGCCTTTTTGTGCTCTTTTCTCTTCTTGGCAGCTGCCTTCTTCTTCTCCTTCTTTTTCTGATCATCAGTTTTAGCCCCCGCAGCAGCCGGAGCTGTTTGCGTATTAGGCTGTGTATGTGCCTGCTGATTAGAAGGCCTGGGTCTAAACTGATTCTGGCCTTGATTCTGGGTTTTCGGCGTGTAACACTGTAACCCAGTAATTTTAGCCAGCATCGCTGTATGATTTTGCTTTCTAGCTTTATCATTCAGGTACTTTTCAGTAAGAAGTTTGATGGCAATATCCACTGAAGTGAATGTCTTTGCCATTTGGGCATATGCTTCCATTTAGGAGAAAGGGCAGAGGTCAATATAATGACCCTTTGAGCTTCCTCCAGTTTATGACCAGCTTCATTTACATGCTGCATCATACCTGCTTTTAATGCAAGTTGTTGTGGGAAATCTTTCCCATCTTGTTTATTATCAAGAATTTTATGATTCATCATTTTGTTATATAACATATTGACGGCTATAGCACTTGGTGTACCGAATTGAGCAAGCAGGGCTTTCCAAGTTTCGGCAGTGGTATCTTTCATATATTTTTCACAGATTTCAATATCCACGTATAATATCATGATACCATTGGCCTGCATGTCACCTTCAGTCCATTTCTTGATTTCATCTGTATTGTCTGTAGCAGGTTTCTGCATTTGAATGCAGATTGTGTTGTTTGAATTATAAACCACTGGAACAGTGGCAATTGAAGTCAAGGTGGGCTTTTTATATTTGTCATCAACAATAGGCCAAACTCCTTGTACCATGAAGTAGGCTTTCAAGGTAGAAGCCCACCTGAAATAGTTATCCACACCCTTAAGGGTGGGGATGGTGGCAGTGATCTTGGTGGCAGAGGTGGAAGACATTTCGAATTTGATATTTGAAAGTTAAAAGTTTCTGTGGGTGAGGTTAGAATCATTGTGACAGTGGTGGTTAATCCAGCATAGAGATCAGGTGATGGATCTCGTGCGTAACGATTCATATGGGCGAATAGTATGAGTGGTGAATCATGTGGTCATTATCCATCAGTACATTCGGTCCATCAGGATCTTCTACGTCATCCCAACTGGAACATACTATAATACTTAGTGGTCTAAGAATTTGTCTTTCCTTATCACATGGGAGGTCTATTTCCTTGTTATTAGAACATTTCACTCGTCTCGATAGGAATGTATGTGACAAATAGTCCTCCTGACTGTGGTGCAATTGCATCTTTCACAGTCTTCCCTTGTTTCAACTATGGTCATCCTTTAGGGTTTTATCCCAGGCAGACTTTTCCATAAGTATTCACTTGGTAAAAGACCTCATTGGTCCAGGAGTATACAATTCCATAGACAAATGGTTTCCAACCAATGGTCTGCACTCAATCGAACTCCTGCAGCTCTATGGAGCATTATACAGAGTTAGGAACCCGGCAAAGTGTGAACCAAATAGTCTGAAACTTTTTCGGAGTTAACTGAATATGTCCAGGTATTAAGGTTTCAACGGCATGTCAACAATAATCGACTTTGAAAGGGACTTAGGACCACTAAGGGGAATGTCCATACTGACTACCTATGAACCAAAATGTCCATGTTACACTGCTGACATAAAGGGCGGACGGAGCACAGAGGGTCCATATGTCCAAACATAGAGAATGAAGTCTCTATGCTTCTTCCCGAGCTGGTGGCTGTGTACGACTGCAGGGCCTGGCCTAGGGTATAAGAAAGGTATGCCCTACATAGTGTACATTGGAATTAAGGTAGGCTGTCGGTTCAATGTCAGTGGAAGCTACTACTACCCAAGTCATCGTAAGACCAGTTAATCACCAAATGACTGTACCAGTTCAAGCTATTCGGGGCCCATAACCTGATGAAAGTAACCACAGCCCACCATTAGGTAGACTGCTTATACCCGCAGCATGGTCGTTGTATGAATAGTGATACGCACTGGTAGGGCTGGTAAGCACTGGGTAAACATCTTACTTACTTGAATAAAACTTGAGGCGTGCTTGTTAGGCTAGCATTAGAGCAAGGCTTAAAGCAAAGTAACTAAGTACTCGAATTATCCCTGAACTACTTACACAGCTTATATACCAACTACGATGGTCCATGCATATATAACTCAGCCCACAGGGCTACCTCTTATCTACTACATCAGTCAGCATTGACTGCAGACAGTAAGCAGATTCCCAGAGGGACATATGCTATTGGACGGAATAACCTAGGAGTATATGTAATCCTCCGTATCTTTCCTATTGGTTGATAGTGTGTATTCCAGTATAATGTTGGTGATCTTGTCAGACATGTGAGTGACACGGTGTTGTGACTGTGACACTTCCAACATTAGCATTCGACTATCAGAATAATATATCACATACACAGTCTATGAATTCTTTAGAGGCCTTTTTTGCTACCCTGCGGAGGCTTTGGTCTTTGATCATCTCAACTGCATCAGCTGTCTCATTCTATCTCTTCCGCAAACTCTTGGTGGAGTTGCTCTTGGTTAGTGTGGTCCTCGAGCCTCTCAAGATGCTCGTGGTATCATTGTGATAATTCTTTGATATAACATTGTTTGGAAACTATAGAATTGTAAGTCATGTTGTCAGACGAGGCCAGTGTTAAACTCACCATTGTCAGGCTTGGGATGATGGACTGAGTCGTATTGTTGGAACACGTTCCAAACTGAAATAGAACGATGCTTGATGGTCTGCTCCCCAACAGCATGATACAGCTTATGGAGGGACACATTTCTCTCCTGAGATAGCACAAGCATCTTCTCCTCATACTCTTCCTTGAGTGCAAAAGCCAACTTGGCTGTTTCTTGATCTAACAGCCCAGACTGAAACTTTGGTCCGCTTTTCCCACCATCTCTGTCCTCATCTTCGACCTCATCTCTGTCCTCATCCCCATCCCCACCCTCGCTGTCATATGGCTCTTTTCCATTAGTGCTGAACTCCTCCATCTCTTCATCTGTAATTTCTGGGGGCTCATCAAATTCAGTTCAACCTTCATAGCTGTCGTCAGCAGCCTCATCATATTCCATTTCCTCATCAGCAACCTCATTGAATTCAGTTTTGCCCTTGTCGTATTGCTCCACAGGAGGCAAGTTAAAGACCCGACAAAATTCAGAATGATGAGCAGCTGAAGTGGCACCATTGTCATGATCGTCGTGGTCGTCATCCCTTTCCTTGTCAACCTGGTCGGTTTCCTGTGGGTCGGGATACCACTGGAATTTGCCAATTGCCAGTGTATCAGCCTGAAAAAGCTTTGGAGAACGATGAGGGACCGTGTCGTCTACTGGTGAAGGAGTTCGATTAGGGCGATGACCACCTAGCAAAGGAACCTTGTTTGAAGGAGGATGAGATCCCTCATTTCCAGGTGAAGGGTTTTTGTTCAAAAGGAAACCTGGTTCAGCTTCAGCTTCTGATGCAGGAGGGACATGGGATTCAGCTTCTACTAGTAAAGGAGGGGTTTTGTTTGACGAGTTTGACGAGGAATGGGCTACTGCATCATTTGCTGGTAAAGAAATTGTCTCATGTGAAGAGAAATGAGGTATGTCATTCACCAGTGAAGGATTAGTTTGTTTCAAACAGTGCATAGGGTTCTGCATCATCTGTTGGCGGAATTACCATCTGGTTTGAAGAAGAATGGGGTTGCTGTGTCAGAGGTTGAGTTTGTTGCTTTGAAGAGGAATGGGCTGCATCATTGGCCGCTTTTTTGTTCTGATATGCATGTCAGCTCCTTTCCTTGAGCTAGAATGGGATCACTCACTTCATTGTATTGCTTCAAAGCTTGAGCTACCAGACTATGTTCTGGTCGCTTGCATGTGCAATGAGACTCGGGTTTATCAGTTAGTCGCTGGAGGGGCGCATCGCCACATTGGCTATGCATTGTACGTGTAAAACTGGTGTCCTTAGCCCGACTGCGTGTTTGTGGCATAGGGGTTGGTGATTTGAATGGTTGTTTGAATCATGTGAGTAATGCAATGAACAAGTTAACTTGTTTTGATCAGCATTTGGCAAATATAGACAGTGACAAGAGAGGTAGCAGTGGAACTAGCCATTTAAAATGTTAGGAACTTCGAAAATTGAATACATAACAATACCTGGTATAAAGTTCTTGCATTGCTTGGAGGGCACCAGTATTACTAATCACTTTTAGGGGAACCAAGCAGAGGAAAGTCGGAAACCCGTGTATTTTAGGGGAACCAGGCAGAGGAAAGTTGGCCATGATAGTGAAACTGGTGTAAAAGCGGGTGACGATAGTCTAACCCATCTTACCTGATAGTCGACGGCAAGTGCTTGGTCGTCACGAGACAATCAAGTATTGTCATCTATTTGGTACTCCTTCCTGTGTACCACCAAGGTACGTTCCTTCATTGCTTATTGCTGAAGGTTTACTAACCGTTCTGGCATACTGTAGTACATTGACAATTGCCAGGTGGGTATTTTTACTTCATTCTGTTATGACATCGACCTTGACTATTGTCGGTTGCTCAGACTATGACAAGCTCTTGTGGTCTCAACTACTCATTGGCCATATAGAAGTCTATTGTACCAGTTCTGCTGACCGTTTTATCTATCCAATCCAGCTGTATGCCAGCAGTGGGCCTTGTTGACAAGAGAACGTCTCCACTCTCATCTTTTTTCAACTAACCGTACAAGACTTATCCTCAGTATAGTCGTTTTTAATGGCCGTTACTTCTCAACTTTATTCGGTAAGTTTATGAGAAGGGTACTGTACCATTTCGAGCAGTTCGGCAGGTCACGTGTCACACTCAAAATAGTTTGCCGAAATTTCATGGTGGTTACAGGTCACATAGGGATCTGCCGGATAGTCCAGATAAGTGGTCACAATATTATATACTGCTCCATTACAATAGTAGTAACTTTATAAATGTGATCGATTGTCTGCACTGCTTTCTAAACCGTCGTCAGCGCATTAGCTCACAATCATTCTATTTTTGTTTGACAGGCTGCGCTGACACGTGTGATCGCACTGTGTTTGCTTCCGTTCTCTTGCTCCCATTGTGCACAAACACTACCTGTTCACATCTTGTAGTTGCGCATTTTTACTCTGAAATAGTTATGCTGTAATGCTATTGAGCTGCCGAAATTTTAGGCAGGTCACAGGTCGCAAGCCCATCTGCCGGACACTCCAGTTCGGACAACGTGTCACAGGTCACAGTGGCTGCCGAACTGCTCGAAATGGTACAGTATGTATTTTTGACTTATTTATACTAGTGATTGCCTGGCCGTATGTATCATCCATAGCGACGATATTATCTCTGCACAGGAGCTGCATGATAAACCTGTACTATTGCTTCACAAATCATGTAAGTGCTAGTCCATAACTTCTGTTGAATATATACTGACAGGTAAACAGCACCGTCATCACATATTACCACCTACGATGGACTGTATGGCACAGTCATAGAAAAGGGGCAGTATTTTTTGGTTACACCCTACGACGACTACATTCCCCACCCACCACTCGGTACCCAGAGAATGCAGATGCACATAGATGGCTTCTATGGCAAGCATGATTGGATGCTCTGGCCGCAAGTATACAGTGAGAGACTGTGCCATTTTCCCTGCATCCCACAACACAGGGCAGACTCTCCGTTGTGTCCGCTTTGGTACCAACTTATGCCTCCCAACTTTGTAACTGAGACTGCTCCAACAGTAATAGGGTTGTTAGGCAAACTGGAATGGCGCATTTTTCAAAACATCGCATCCACAGTGGACCATGTACTTGCAGATTGTGCTCGGTTCGTAGCCAGTCATTCTAAGCCAAACTGGCCATGGACCTCGCTAATGCAATATGATTTCTGTTGAACTGGCTACAATTTCTTACTACAAATTATTGCCAGATGGTCATCACTTGTGCCACACTTACACGTTTCACTCTCGAACTTGTCAGGCCAATCGAATACTGTGAAAAATTCAAACCAATCATGCAGGGTACCGCCGCAGAACAGGGCTTCAAAGGAGACATCATGGGTGCTTTCATCACCTCTATGCTGGATGCCGAAAGGCTTTATCGAGCAGGTATACCTTTCTGGTTTGTTCATCCAGTGCGACACCTTGCACGCATCTGAGTCGATAATCTCAGAGGGGTGTCATTCCCTCAACACTATGAAGACATGCATATCCCGGTTATCTACGAAGGGCCCGCAGATTTAGATGCACAGCACCAAGCCCTTGTGCGCAACTCCTACCTGGGTACAACCAATGTATTTCAAGAATCAGCACCATCCTGTCTGTTACCTGCTCCTACCAACACTCTGTCCTGCCCCATTTGTAACAGGCATAATAAGAAACCTAAAGGGAAAGGTCCATGTGAGTGCTACCCTTAAACTCAAATCCTTTCACTGACAAATTTATAGACTGTAAAGGAACAAGACTGAAACTCCTACTGCAGGTAAGAATTACTCATGATCATATACGAGTTCTAAACTAATTTACAACAGTGGTGACAAGTACAGGTGGCCATGACAAGTTCCAAAGACCAGATAGTCCTCTCTACCCCCCCAGTAATCCTACATGGCAGAACGCTCTCCTCTTGATTGATCGAAACAGTCGCTTAGGTCTAAAGTTTGGAGGTTATGGTTTCCCAGAGCCTGGTCTGTTAGTTTTGGTCTCAATGAAGGACAAGCAACAAACTTACCTCAAAAGTTGGCTGAGGCTTCGTAAACCATTCATCCAACACACATCAGTATTAAATTGGCGAGATTGTCTCATCTCAAATCAGGACTGGCAGACATTGCTCACACTCACTTTCAGCAGATCCAATTCTTCTGAAAACACAACCGCATGGGCTCAAGAAATACGCCACCATCTGTTGTCCTTATTGGGCAGTTTTATCAATGCATCAGACCTGCAGTTGAACAATCAGGAAGGTTCAACACTCACATAAAATGGGCAACATATCGATGATGAAATGCTTAGTAGTCCTTGCATCATCATGAAGATAATATGGGACTTGAGCAAGCTTAACTTCAGGTTTGAGCTGACTGCACTCGATGATTATCTGTTGAACAAGGAGCTAGTGGAGGAATCTTCTTCACACTATCTTGCAATCCTTTGATGTTTGGAAGGTGATTTCGCCTTGAATCCTATCGTCAATCAAGCAAACCAAGGGTTAGCAGCCCCAGGCATCTGGTGTCATATTCCCTACCTTCTTGCTCTGCATGATGTGATGCATGTCTGGCGAGACATAGAGATTGATGATTGGGAAAGTCTTGATGAGAGACATCTACTAAGATTTGAGGCATTGGTGGCTCAGGTTTACATTACTGCATTCTACAGAGTCTTTGGTCAACCACCAATCATCCCCCACAGACTTCCTTTGATGTAGGGACTAGATCGAACATGTGAAACAAAACGTTCTTGATTGTATGTTATTTAGAATTGATTGGTTTAACAAAACAAGCTTGTGTTTCCAACTAGGAAGTCGGAAAATTACTATGCAGCCACATACCAGAGGGCCAGTAATTCATCCACAACCTTCTTTCACTCTAAACATTGGCCCTCCTCCTGCACATCATCGAAGCAAACTGCCAAAGCCCACACCGGTGGCAATTCTGGGTTGAAGGACATTGAGCCAACATCATAATCTCCCATATTCATTAACAATTCTACAAGGTGACACGAATGAGGCATCATCACTGTCTGATCCTCTAGAAAATGATGATTTACAAAACAACAATGCGCAAGTATGGGAGACTAGTGATTCAACACTAGTTTATTGTGTACCAGAAGCTTCAGGCTCTCGGACGCATTGACACAATGGAAACGATGGCAAGAAGAGATTATTCCGCTTCTAATCAAACCATTTATGAACCTCATGGCCACAACTGATTCACTGCACCACCCGGTTATGGAATCAGGCATATATGACTGTGCTTGTAACTATGGTCGAGAACTTCACATTAAAGTAGTGTGATTCTCCTGATTGGAGGAGATAGTACTGCGGAACTGTGATAAGCACAAAGTTGCTTTACAGCTCCTTCAGCAGGGACTCTTTCTGTGTGCTCCTCTAGCTCCCTCACTGGCAGTGGATATTAAAGCATTGGAGTTTGTCTGTGTATTGTTTCTGCATGTTTCACCCAATGTTACAGTCATTTCCAAGACTTTTGAGGGACTGCCTTGGTGCACTAGGCTACAAACTCAAAACTATAGTAAGTGTATCCCTAAATATCGGTAATAAGTCCTCAAACATCTAGGATGCGCTTCGCCATTGTTTTGGCAACACCTTGAACTGGTACAACAGTTTAAGGGAAGCAACCGACCAATTTGTTGATGAAGTCCTAGGAGTATGTCGCCAAAGACAGAGAGATTCCCTCATCCTGGCCAATCAACCCACCTCCAAAAGACAATGTGACCATCAATGCCCATACCAGAAGTCACAAACGTTCAAGATCAGTCTCAAGTGCTTCATCTGGAAAGGTTGATGAAACCTCGGCCCCAGTGTCAGATATGGAGGCCAATGACACAAATAGGTAACAGAGCAAGTGTTCCAAGTTAACTCATGAACAAGCCATGGTTGATAATCCTTTTCCTGAGCCTCCTCATAGGGAACGTCCAAGTGATTACTTGCGTTCACGGTGTCCACTATGTTTTGGTGGTAAAATGCAGTCAACACAACCAGGGTATGTCAATTTGTCTTGCAGCTGTTTCGTATCGTATTCTTATGTTGTTTGTTAGGCTACATAGTTTAGCATCCATTGATGCTTGTTTTCAGCAGAAACACAACAAGCAGATCTGGGACCTGCCTCATACACATTCAAAATCCTTCTTTATAGATGAGGAGCTTGTTAACTGAATGGAGGCTTATGTCAAGAATATCTGTCCCCCCCATTCTCAGACAAAGAATAAACCACCAGCTGATGAGGACGACAAGTTTGAACATAATGATTTGAAAGTACCACACTCTGTCCTCGATAGCTGCAACGATTCCTTTTTAGCAGCCGATGAATCTCAAGAGAAGGCTAGTACCAAGTTTTTTGATGTAATGGGGATCATGGCTTTAATCTGTTGCCACGACCATGTCCTGTGGTTGGTTAATATGAAATCAGCTGGGGAGAAACAGGCTTATGCTCTTGTTCTCATCGAAATGTTCTTTCAGCATGTTCAGTGATGGTGGAATCTTGGTTTACTCTATGATATCATATGTCAGCTTCATCGAAGCTGCCTCAAATGGGGTTTTTTAAACCGTTACCTTTATTGCCTCAAGTTCACTCTATCTGTTTTTCATGCATTTGGTCATGGCTGGCCTTGCCAGATAGTGTATCACCCTCAGAAATGCTGTGGATTTGGCCTATGTGATGGAGAAGGTTGCGAGAGATTTTGGAAAGCACTTCGATTCCTGATAGCCTACCTGCGAATCTGTGGCGTAAGTGGGCATTCTCTGCCCTGCAACATTGACCCATTTTTTTGGTATCATCTATGCATTCACACCATTGACACTGAAATGCACCACCTCATGGATGAAAATTCAGAGCGTGCTATTATGCAAGACTCAACAATGCCATGAACACAGTCACAAAGCATGCGCAGGGCTTGAAAGATGCTCTCAAGACCTAGGAATGCTTCAACAGCAATGGAAATTACAAGTTAAAACTCAAACCAAGCCATTGCCAAGTACGTTGCATTACTTTAGTATAAATGAATTCATTATGTTGTAGAGCAAAGCAAGACAAAGGGCAATAATGCTGTTCAAGAAGCGAAGCATCTATGCACCACCCAAGATACCATCCGAGCAGGTATACACAAGCTTGAAAAAATCATTTCGGATCCAACATCTGCTGACTATGAAGTTGCAATTGCTGAATCCAACCTGAAGAAAGATGAAGCACACTTGGAGAAAGCTGTTGCAAACGTGAAGGAAAAAGAGAAGTCACTTGGTATTGATGGACGAAGGGCACTGGATCGGTTAATGAATGATCCATATATCAATGACCGAATGAATGCCAGAGCCTTGAAAATTCGGATTCAACAGAAACTGGCTGCCTGCAAATTTGAATGAGATAGAATTGAATGCCACTTTCAGGGACAGCTAAATGGTGAGCAACATCAGGCTTTCACAAAGTTAATGTCAATAATGCAGATTCTGAACATCAGCTACATGCTCACACTGAGTCTGCAGTCAAACAGTGTGATCCTGCGATCCAGGTCCTTGCTAAAAAGTATAACAAACTTGTCGATAACATTATCTGTTCTATAGGTAAACATCGAGCACCAAAGAATGCCATCAAACCTATGTATATTGACATGAACAGTCTGTTCTCTTTACAATAGTGGTACTCAAAGTAAGACTTTTTACTTACTTTTTACTTACTTTTTACTTACTTTTAATTTTCATTTTTGTCTACTTTTCATCAAAAAGCAAACAAAAAGTAAAAGTAAAAGTAGCTTGAAAAGGAAGTCTGGACATCCTTTTACTTTTTCACATCACTTTTAGTCTACTTTTGGCATTCCTTCTTATCATTACAGTCATGGGAAAAGAGAACTATCCTACTTTTGATCTCCTTTTACTAAAATTTTGAGGAGGGGGGGTTCAAGGTAGCACTTTTCAGCTACTTTTGGATCACTTTTTATTTCACTTTTGAGCCATTTTACTGCCAAAATCATGAAAAGTAGAGAAAAAGTAAGAAAAAGCAACATTGAAAAGTGATGAAAAAGGCTTACCTTGAACACCACTAATATTTGGCAAGATATTGGTCTCACAGAAACAGATGATTCAGGGGACCCACCACTATGGTTGTGTGATGAGGATGTTTGAAATGGAATCAGGGCAATGTTGGAGCAGGATCGTTGTTCAGAAGAGGAACAACGATTAGTCATGGAGCGGCAGGCATTGCAGGAGTGGTTTGCTAAAGAGTTAAATGGGCAATTGAATGTACAGGTGCGTAATGAGCTACAATCTATATTTGCTAATGTCAGACAGGTGACAACAAAGAATTACTTTACCAGCTGAAACTTTGCCAACAAAGGCTGCTCTGACTCTATGCACAGTGGCAGAAGCCCCTTGAGTCTCTTTGCACAGGGACTGAAGCACTTATGGAATGGGGACCTTCTGAGAAGGAAATATTAGCAGCACGAGTTGATGCAGTTCTGCCAGTGGTACATGAGATTGCCAGAGATGAGGACTCAGATGATGATCTAGCAATAGAAGAGGAAGAAGAGGATGCAGGGCTGGTGGAAGCATTGGAAGCATTAGATCTTGTTGATGGTTTCAAGGTTCACTCTTATGTAGACAATGAATAGATAAATGAGTAGATACTATTAGAAAGCTGACAAATGTACCATACATTATATTACACACTAAGGATTAGAAGCTATGTGTGGTCCCCCCAAGGTTAGAGCATATGGTCGGACGTGGTTGGATGGTCAGACCAAGTGGTTGAATGACAAGGAATGGTTGGACCAGGTGGTTGGACCATGAGGAATGGTCGGACCAGAGGTGAAAAAGCAAGTGGTTGGGTGGACCAGGTGGTCAGACCATAGCCTGAGCTGGTCGGACCATGTGCCTATGAGGTGGATTGGGTGGACCAATGGACCAGAACCTACTTAGGATTGGTTATCCCCTATAGAGAATACATCCTAAGTAGGTATGGTCTGGGGCAGCCTGAAGTGATTATTATTTGTTAAATGTCCAATAGTTCCTCTGCCAAAAGCTGGTACATTGCAATATCTAAATGCCTTGTTGAAATCAATATACACTTTTAAAAAAGACAAGTACCTTGTATCAAGTTACTGTACTTGAGATCATAACAAAATGTGAACCAGGTGTGTATACAAAGATTCCAATCTCATGAAGTATGTCTACTACAAATAGCTTGAAATATGATATCATTTTGATCAAGTGTTCAGTAATGTGTAACAAGCACATCTGAACTGAATGAATTTGGTATATGTAATGAGGCTTTTAAACAGCCAAAATGGACACTTATTGCCATTTTCAGCAGCGCTCTGCACTGTTTTAGGAAGGTGTAACAGTCATGGGGCCAAGATGATCACCTTGGTCAATGAACACCCCCTGTAATATATAACATGGGCTGATCATTCAATCAAAATGATGCTTGGCTCCAAAGGCAGACAGAAAACTACAATGAGTTTTTTAGACAACCAGGATTGGTACCACTCAGGTGATAAGGACACAATTTTTGATGAAGATGCAAGTCCTTATCTGATAAATGTTTTCTTTCAGTGCCTGACATCATGCACAGAGACAATGTCCCATAAATTTAATGCATGAGATCAAAGCCCTGCAATAGATTAGCTGTGTTTTCATCACAATCTCAATGTTACCTTTCAGGCTAATCAAGACATTTCAAAAAAAAATTGGAAATTGTCTGATTTTTTGGTCTGCACAATTCCTTTAAGAAATGTCTTTTTGTTGAAAAGTGCATGTTACATGCCATGCTATACTTCTGCTCCTAAGTGGCCTTGCACAAATCTCAAAGGGGTTCTATGCTCTCAGCTTTTTCCTTCAACTCTGAATCCTACTGCAGTCCCATTCTGACAGTCCAGAGCATGGCCCAGCACTCCACCTAGTTCTCAGACTCAGATTACCAGGTTTACTACATACATATTTCTTGAACCCATGACCTTCTTGTATATAGTTTCTAGACTCCAACTAACCCCACCTGTAGATACTTTTGTTTCTCACTTATCCTCCTAACTCTGGTCCAGTAGTATTTAAGCTACAAACCAATCTGCTGTACTCTAGACAGAAAATCTATCTATCTAAACCATCCATCACAACTTCTCACCCTTGTCTTTATCCTTCCTGTTCTCCAGACTCAACTAGTCTAGGTACTAGGCTGCACCTCTGTTGGACCACACCAACTAAGTTCTGGCCCAAATCCTAAACAAGTCCATGTCTGGTACTCAGAGTCTGTCAGACTTGTAAATAGGGGCATGTTAGACACAGAGGCACATTACCAATAGTCTCATAGAAGTTCCCTTCCAGTATTGCATGTTCCTGATAGTGCAGCATGAAATAGATCACACTTGAGAAATTTAAGCAATTCCTTTGATGGGCTAATACCAAGCTTTCTAAGTTGAGCCTCAATAGAATCACACATCTTTAATGGGTCAGCTTACTGAAGGAAAATAAATAACATGATGAGATGATAGCTTGCATCTTGTGTATTTTGACAAGTACATATCCTGGCAAAAGTGCGGCAGTACCAAAATGATGTGAGATATGTCATGTCAGATCCCCATAACAATGGAATGACCACTGTTTCAAGTACTTGGCTCCTGAACTTGCTAGATATATAAACCTTTTGAAAAATTCTTTCATCCTGTTTGCTCCCTAATGGAATCCAGTGCTCCTCAAATCATTTGCAATGGTAGTGTAGAAACTGCTGACCTTGTACTGCAGACTGCAACATTATGGTAGAGAAGGTTTCCAATCTTGATTGTGAGAGCGTGTTGTTCTGATCATCTCCAAGTCTCAGGAACCTTCAGCTCAGCTTCTCCAATCTGCCATCCATCAGAAGGCTGAAATGGAACAGGTGGCAACTTTGTAATCTCCCACCACCCACCCATGGTTGCTGCCTAACATTGGAGAAATCAGTTAGCTTCTTCAAATTCACAGCTGCATTAAAGTTATCCAGTTCATCCAAACAAAAGTCTGGAGCAAGGAGAACATCATTTACCAGAGAATCAAAGCCTTTCAGAGCCTGATTTCCTCCATCAAACCACCACTTACTTAGGTGATATATAGATACAGTAGAGAGTGGTGCATATGGATTCTTCCCTTGCGCATTGCTCAGTGCCTCATGTACTGTGTCAAATGTTAGCACATCACATCAATAATCAGGTGCTAAACCTGCTCATGAGGGTGCCTCCTGATATATCCAATAAATGCCCCACTCATCAAGATCACTGATCAAGGCTTCAGAATCTGCTTCTGATTAAGGTATGGACCAGAACAGAAGCATGAATAGGGTGGGGGTGTAGGGTTGGTGATATAGTTGTGAGATGTTGGTACAAAGTCCTTTAAGGCATAGGGAAATCAGTGTTGGTGAGGTCCAGTTACAATGAGTGGAGCATCAAATGTAATATTCAAGATCAGATGATACTCCGAGTTGTAGTATTAGTAAATACCCTAGCTGGTGGTGAAAGATTGGGACTTTGAGTAGGTACATTAATTTCTGGTATAAAATCATATGCTGCTTGAATAGGGTGTTCCTATCTCAGAGAATTGAATTTAGTGCAGTGAATTGGGCAATAAAACTTACTATGTTGGTATGATGACTTGGAGTGCTGGACATTAGGATCAGCACTAAGCTGATAATGTGATGAACTTGGAGGGATCTGAAGGAGGAGGAGGAGGAGGAATCTGACCATGTAATCCTTGAGGTATGAGTTGATATCTAATTTGTATCCCTTGCAATTGTTTTTAGACTTGTGGATAGCCAGTGAGCACTTGGATCTGAAATCTTTCCCACATGAATCATAAACAGGCATATTGAATGTTACCTGTTTCTATGTTTCTATTGAAACTAACACCTGTGCTCTCAAAGAGCAAAGGTACATGACCCCTGACATAATTAAGTAGTTCTAAAAATACAATGCCCAGTTCAAGTGCACTGACCTTTCCAAGATCTTCTAAGAATAGTCACCTGGAGTGGCAAGCACATAAGTGTTGGGAGGAACCAAGACAGAAGGAAGGAAGGAAAGGAGTGTGAAACTGATGGAAATACAGTGTAACACTCTGGTCCACCTGTACAGTCAACAAACAAATTAGGAAAGAGGTCTGAACAGAGCTGTTGAGGCTGCTGCAACCCAATCCAGAGGTTGATGGTATTTGGATAGTAGAAGGTGGTGCTGTGTGAACTAGGGGAGACAAATTGAATGGTGGCATGACACAGCCATGATGAAAAGATACCACCAAATGCCTAGACCCTGTTGAGATCTAGCATATACTATTACTTGGCCAAATCTGCAGGAGATGCAGACATCAACAAAGGCAGCTTTTTCTTGGCCATTTGAAATATCAGTCAATGCCAGTATTCTGCTGTAATAGTTATAGAGAAAAAGGTAGGAAACTTAACAATGGGCACAAGCTCAAATTTTGTAGAGGTGATTAGGAAGGTGGGTGGTTGGTACAGTGGAAAATATTTTTTGCAGTGTGGGAAACCTCACCAGCAAAGCTAGTGGTACTGGAAATTAGACCAGCATGAATCCCAAGGGTCTGAAGCTCATAATCAATCCAAACAACCACCAAACAACTGAATACACTTAGCAATATGGTCAGTATTTACTGTTATTGTTGTTGTTGTTGGAGGCAAGGAAGCTGATGGGAGTTGATAAAGAAGAGGCTTGAGGCAATGCACAAGCACATATTGTGGACTGTAACTTGTCCAGGATAATTTTAAGATGGGTTTTGGGCCAGTCAAAAGGCCATCAGGTGCTATGTACAAAACAGACAAATCTAATCAGATTGATCATATTCTGAGTCCTGGCTTGTTAGGTCTCAGTCTACTTCTGCTTCTAATCACAACTCATTGATCTTGGATCAGCCTGGGCTTCTTTAGATCTGTAAAAGGCCTGATTCACTCAAGTTCCTCGTTACCTCTAGTTTAGGTTCACAGCATGGGTTGAAAACTGAACTTTTAGAATCAAGCCAACAAGTGTAACTCTTAATCTACTTCACCTCCACCTCAGAACCAATAAAGCAAAACCAACAAGATAGAGCAACAAACAATAAAATTCAGCTGTAAGGATTGAACTTAACATGAACTGCATACTCCTAAAGAGTTGGATCCAAGTTTATTGAGTAACATGCTGAAGCTACACAGCTTGGATGCATCTAGTGGACAAACTATGTATTGTAGGATTGATTGCCTACAGTATCTCATATTAATTGAACTTTGTGACTTGTTGGACTTTTCAAGCACCTGGTGAGTTTCAATTGACTTCTATGATAGGGAACTGCAACTGAATCAAGTCACAGATTAATCTACACTTCATTGAACATAAACATCCATTCATTTTTAAAGTGATTGATATTCAATTAATGAAAGGTAGTGTACTTGTTACTGTTACCTTGATAATACTTGGAGGTGATCCATTTCAATGTCAGTGACTGACAGTAGATACTGATAGTACCTATTGCCAGCACAAGTCCTCACTGTGGCCCCACTGCAACTCTGACTGCAAGTGGTACATATAGTCTGACTTGAAACCTGTGTTCTACTAGACCTCATAGCATATTAAACTTTATTGAAGTCAAAGATACAGTGGTGGCAAAAAGAGTTCTTTGAGAAAGATTGGCAGTTTTTGCCATAATCAAAGCTCCAATTGACTCCAACCAAGTTGTGAACTTATGCTAAGGAGTATTGTGGTGAGGATAGGTTATATCAGAGGTTGCCTTTTTTTAGTTGCCATAGATCTAGGTGGTTTTGGTCAAGAAAATCTATGGCAGCTTCTAAAAAAGGCAATCACTGATGTAACTACAATACCCCTCTGCCTAAGTTCACATCTTGGTTGGAGTCAATTGGAGCTTTTATTATGAAAGCCTGTAAGACAGAACCAGCCATGGAAACAGTTATGGTAGGCAGGCCTCTGTGGTCCAAAAACAATTTTTACAGTTCCTCACTTAGACTGAACTTACAGAAAATTTCAAATTATTGCACTCTGCAATTATTTAGTGAGTAGGTATTAGGTTTCTTGGACTGATAATTGAAGTGTTTTACTTATTCAACAATGCTAGTGATACTTAACTTCACAGAAAGTTGTGATTAATCTGCAAGTCCTTGTTGACAACAAAATAGTGCCCACATTCCTCTTGTCCAGGAGAGTTACCATTACTATTTGACTATCAAAACACGCTCAAATGACTAGCATTCCTATGGTGGATATTTTGTAAAATAATTACATTTTTCACATGTTCCAAAACTTTCTGCAGGTTAAGTATGGGCGATATAGTGTGAAATAATTACACTTTTCCACACCTTTGGCAAAAAATGGCCAAATTTCAGCACCTTTCAGTGAAATTTGCATTTTCTGCACCTTCACTTGATTTAAAACTCACATCTTTCTCCTTTAACAACTTTTGTGATCAAAATGCGCACCCTTGATGACAGCAAAAATTGGCACCTGCTGGAATCAGCACCTGAGCTGATCAATCTTAGCACCTTGTGCATTACATCTGGCACCTTTACAAAACTGTTTATTAATTAGTTCTATATAGTACTAGAGAATGTTTCTATTCCCCAGTTTCCATCTTCTTCAAGTAGGTCAAAACCTACCATCTTAGCTCGTGCAGCATTGATCTCATCATCTGCATTCACAAAAGTTGCAGCATGATCATCTTCAACTGGAATTGGACCATCACCATCCACATCACCTTCAACTCCATACAGATCATTGACATCTTTAGTGATGTTACAGCTCAGCTCAGCTCAAAAACCACAGCTTAGGTTTACCAGTAGGTCAAGCCTGAGCCAAAGCCGTGGCCTTGGTAGGGTAAAGGGAACACCTTGTATGTAGTCTGTATTGACATAAACATTGTCAGAAACACCTCTTCTAGCAGAATAATACTTTTCAGAGGCTAAACCATCCTGGAAAGTGGTCGCGAGCATTTCAGGACTCATGGGAACATACTTCCCTATGTGCTGGCACACCAGTAAGATGTTCCAATGCTCCATTAACATCTCACAGCTGTTTCTATAGATGTATTTTACTTGAATCTACTTGAATAATGCTACCAGACTAGTCCAAATGGCCTAACTAGAGCACGTGCAAAGGCCACAGCTGAAGCTGGGGCTTCCGGCTTGCCAAAACCCAAGCCTGAGCTGTGAGCCGTTGGCTCAGCCTGGCTCAGCTCAGCCAGCTCAGCGGCTTGAGCTGAGTCATTAACATCACTAGACATCTTGAATGTCATCACCGATCACCAGTCCAGTACCCTCGATTGATAACTTCTTCTCAGCTCAATTCATACAATGCAACAATGGGTGTTGGATTTCCAGCAGTGCAAATCTGATGATGGTTCCATCCCTCCTGAGCCTGGTCAAGTAAAGCCTGAACAGTGGATACAAGGCTGAAAGACTAGATATAGACAAAGTTGGTGAGTGCAGTTTGACATATCCAACAGACCTGTCTCTTCAAGGTAGAAGAAGATCTGCTGATATATCTCCAGACAGTCTTTACAGATATCAACCCATAAACATTCTATACAAACATCATTAGTAGATCTGATAATTGATTGTCAGGGATAGTGGAATAGCAGGAGCTCAATCACACACCTTCCACATAGATAAGCTCAGTGAAGCTCTCCCCCAATGTTCTATCATCTCCTTCTCAATACCATTATTCTCTTTTCCATAGTCACCATGAACTTGACTTGGCCATCCAAAGACTGCAACTGTGCTTCAGAACATATCCAGTATAGTTGCTGATTGCTTGTTGTTACAGGTGTGGGTTTTGCATGAAAGGTGCCAATTTTACATGAGAGGTGCCAATCATGTTAGTTACAAGGTGCGAGTTTGTATCACTAAAGGTGCCAAAAGTTGTGGCTTAACCTGCAGAAAGTTTTGGAACATGCAAAAAGTGTAATTATTTTACAAAATATCCACCATAGTTAAGCCACAACATTTTGGCATCTTTAGTGATACAAACTGGCACCTTGTAACTAACACAATTGGCACCTTGCATGCAAAAGGAAATAATGATATTGAGAAGGTGATGATAGAACATTAGGGAGAGCTTCACTGAGCTTATCTACATGGAAGGTGTGTGATTGAGCTCCTGCTATTCCACTATCCCTGACAATTATCAGATCTACTAATAATGTTTGTATAGAACATTTATGGGTTGATATCTGTAAACACTGTCTGGAGATATATCAGCAGATCTTCTACCTTGAAGAGATAGAAGAGATAGGTCTGTTGGATATGTCAAACCCCACTCACTGACTTTGTCTATATCTAGTCTTTCAGCCTCATATCTAGGCTTCGCTTGACTGGGCTCAGGAGGGATGGAACCATCAGATTTGCACTCCCAGAAATCAAACACCCATTGCATTGTATGAATTGAGCTGAGAAGGAACTATCAATTAAGGGTACTGGACTGGTGATCCAGGTGATGACATTCAGGATGTCAATGATCTGTATGGAGTTAAAGGTGACGTGGATGGTGATGGGCTGATTGCACCAGTCGAAGATGATCGTGCTGCAACTTGTGTGACAATGCTGCATGAGCTAAGATGGTAGGTTTTTACCTACTCAAGGAAGATGGAAACTGGGGAATAAAAACATTTTCTAGAGCAGTTTTTATTATCATGCATTGAATTACCTCTGTAAGGCTGCCGCGGCTTCCTCACTAGGTTCAGTGGCCATGCATGCAGCAAAGACAGCCTTTAGCAGTCTGAAGAGTTGTCAGGTTCAACTCTCACCCATCTACAATGAAATGTTACTTCCGATTTCACCTTTATGTCATAGAATCATTAAGCTGCTGGACTTGAGTCCGTCTGAGTTTTGACAACAGTTGGAAATCTCCTCTGTTTAATGATTTAACTCCGTATCAGTTCAAATAAAGATCTAAGGTCAGGAGCAAAGCTACCTCATTTATGGACATTTACCTATCAATTGTTCAATTCGCGGATCTGCCTGTTGACTGAAGATACTGTGGAGAGTCTGGCCAGAGTGAAGTGTGGCATGCACGTTGAGTCGCAAACTCTTCTAAGCTGTCTATGATTGCCAAACAAGTGAGACTCAATCAGAAACAGAACGGTAATAGAATCATCAGATACAACAAGACACTGATCTAAGTTTCATAATTGATCACAATCTCTGCATTCGTTGCGCCATTTTCAGTGACAGTGGTAGACAACCCATCGCTAGTATCATCAGAAATAGACCATGCCACAGACGGTGTGCCAGTGGTTGTAACCAGATTGATGGAAGAGAAGACGGTAGATCCCTTCGGATAATCAGTCTTCGTAGTGACACCATACGACTCCAACGTCTCAGTGGCCCAAATAAGCTCAGCAGAGTTGTTAACCCGGAGCTCTCCATTGATGTCGGCAAAAAAGCTGGTGTAGCTGTATGCCGAGCCGGTGCTAGATGTGAGCTCGATAACGCCCTGCAGGATCTGGCCAGCATTTACGGTAACGAGTGGGGTGTAATAGGTAGTGCTGGTAGTTACATACCAAGTAGAAACAGCCCAATATGCGCCACCGCCTGCCGCTGAAGGACCGTATTGGAGTACCGGCTGTAGTATGGCGTCACCACTCGCAGGTTCAATAGAGTTGAATAGGAAGATAGTCTGTCCGTGATTGGTGACTGGAGCAGGCGGGACAGACCAGAGTGTGGTGAAAGAGGAAATTGGGGAACCAGTGTTGTACCAAGAGGCATAAGCGACCCATCCTGATTCTTGTGGGACTGTCCCTGATGTCTCGAGTTGTGTTCTACTATTGTTGATCGGGGCTACGTGTATAATGTTCATGGAGGCGTTAAGCAACTGAATTTCGTTTTCGGAGATATTGATTGAACTGCCATCTGGGACCTGAAGAACACTGGATGTGGAGCGCAGACCAGCTGGAGTCAGAACCGTCTCTGCCGACTCGACTGGTGCTGCTAGGGTGAAGGGAAGGAGAAGTACAAAAATGGAGAGTAATGACTTCATGCTGTTCTACAGTAGTCAGGCCCAAGTTAGGAGAAGTGGAAGTGCACAGCGCTTACTGATTACTGGGGAAACAAAAACTCCAGAGACGGGGTAGAACAGGTGGAAGCTTTTTAAACTGCCCAAACGACACATAGTCTGGCGTCCGCATGAGCAGCAAAGCCGAGCATCATGTGTTTCAATGGAGAAATGCCGGTTCTTGGCATTCTCTATCGGCTCTGACAACGCAGAAGTTAGAGAAGCAACATGTCAGTCACATTGTTGCGATCACGAATAGTCATGATGCCGTTCAAAAAGTAAAAACTGCTGAACTTTTGGTGCTCAACGGTGGATTGCTGGCAATTGAGTTAACTTGATAAGCTTGACCCGACTCTGTTGCTCAGATGGCGTTCTATCATTGAGTTACTGAGATCAAAAAGTTATTTATACTTGATCATCGTGTCATTGAGGTGTTGCATCTGAGCTGTACTTCCGAAAAGAGTTCTTTAAGCAGTGAGTTGGCAGCTCCAAACTCAAATCCATCATGAATCATCTGTGGCTCTGTCGAAATTGGCAGAAAAACATGCGGTCAAGAAAGCGATGGAGAGGTCATGGGACCTCACTTTCTTCCGAGTCTTCACCGCATCTGTATCGGATTCGAGTCTCCTGGATCTATAGCTCATTCAGCTCCGAAAAAGAATAAAAATATCCCACTGTTCTGGACAGGAGCGATAGGCCTAAATCTACACTGATAAATGGCAGATAATGCGTATCATCAAGCATTTAGTTTACATGCACTACAACAGTGAGCATTCTGCTGTCGGGACCCTCGCATCCAAGACTCTTCATCGTCACCTCAGAGGGTCTGTTTATGATCGACCCAAAGCCACTCGAAGCGATCATTCATTTAGTCTGTGAGTTATTTTGTTGAGAGTCACAAACAAACTTGTGCAAGATCAGATAGGAGAACACCACATTCAAAAGAAAACTCGGTTAATTATCTATCTGAGAGGTTGACTGGCATGGTCCGAGTCAGGTTCAACTGCAGATATCACGAACAAATTTGCTAAAATCCAGGTTTAGTTAACTATGGATTCTAAAGACGGTGTAAAGACATGTTGCTGTATAGATACACCGACTGAATGATGATTTATCATCGTGAATTGTCAATGAAGTGTTTCAACTGGGAATAATGATTCCAGCGCCCATGCCCGATCAAGATACCACCACGAGTCACAATGTTTCTATTTTGAATCGACCTCAGTAGACTTAATTGGTTGAGCATTGATTCCACAACTCAATGGGTGCCAATCCATAAGGGCTGTAATTCCAGATGCTACTTACAAACTGTCAAAAACGAGACATGCCGGTGTTGCCGTTTAGGTAACCTGCCTTATTGAGTCGTTCTTTCAAAACTCATACCCTCTTACAAACCTTAATCTGTAAGGAGGGTCTGACCCCCCCTTTTAGATTCAAAACGGTATTCAAACACTTTCCAAACCCTGTTTTAGTAACTGAATCTCCGGGAACAGTCTGGCGGATCTTGTCTCGAAGTCATGTGAGCAATACTTTGCCACGTCCAGCGCTACCATCTGCCCCAAAAGTGCAAAGTCTTCTTCAACAGCATTGTCACTGTCAACTAAGAGCTGCTGGAGAATAATTCCACTATCCAGCTTGTCGTCAAACATGGGTGTGTGTGTGTGTGAAAGGTGATGTCATGATATGTATAAATAATCTGATTCCTATAAAAGTTATAATGCTGAGTGGCTTATGGATCTGTATACAGATTTCAGGTCTGAAAAATGAACTGCCAACTAAGGTTTGTAGAGATATCTGGAGTTATAACCCTTATGGAAGGGCACCCAATTTTGCATTTCATCAGACTTTGATGGATATGATTACTTTATAAAATGAGTCACTTTCTTGCAATCAGATTCACAAACTACATTCCGACGATATGTATCACAGTATCACCACGCAGTGCTCAAGCATTGGGGAGTGAAGCAAGCGACCACCCTCCGTTAGCCTTAACTACCTCACTCAACGTTTGTGGACTGCCCGCGCTGATGAAACCAACGCGAATAGTCCCTTCCGGATTATTCTCAATGGCATAGAGAATCTGGCTTCCATTTATCCCAAAAAAGCCCGATTGAGTGAGACAGTCGGCGCAACTTGGACCACCATGCCAGCCTGTTGTAAGTGACCAGTAGTATTCGGAAAGTAAGTTGTCAGGTGAGAAGAAAAAGACATGAGCCTTTAAAATGGATGAGACATGTGTTCAATGTGCTTGCACACGGACGTACGTCTTCATACTCCTCGCCATTACTAGTGCTGCTAGAGGAAGCCGCAATAGGAGTTCCCCACCTTGCCTCAGCAGAAGGGACTTGAAAGATAGTGGCAAGAGTAGTAGTGCTGCCGCTGCTGCTGAACAGACCCGAGACAACGTCTACAACAATAGAACCGTTGAAAGTTTGGTAGTAGTATTCAGCGGAGCCGGTGGGAAGTGAAATAGCAGCTATGCCTCCAACTGCAACCAAGGATGTAACATCGGGTGCAGCATTACACACGGCAGCAAATGCTGCGACGATGGCAGCTAGGAACTGGCGAGGCATCAGGGAAGCAGAACAGATATTGTGAAGTGGATACCTTGAGCGAGTGCATCATACAACTTCAAAGGATAGGATAAGAGTTTGAGATTGCAGTTACGCGACTCTTTTGTAGCCTAGCTGTTGACAACGGCAGAAGCCGGCTTGGCTTACTCATTGACTAACAGTGACATGAAGTATGGTACCTTTGAGAGAATTAAAAGAACGAATCGACTTAACGTGTCTTGATCGATGGACAGTAGTACATGCCGGCGACTACTTACGCAATGGGGCATAACTGGTCACAGCGCTTGTTCATCTGAGGTACAGCACGGAAGCGGGACTATGATGGCCGTTTGTCACGGAAGAAAGTGTGAGTTCAGCAATATCGATTCGAAGTGTAGCTCTGAAGACGAGCGTCTGTTTATCGAACCGATGGCGGAGAACTAGAGATGCGCACAGACAGCAAGTATGAAGGACTGTATAGAACACCGAATATCAAGTCATCATAAACGATGTCAAAGTGTTTAGGTCCAGTAGCACTGTACTAGTAGATTGTCTTCAGGTTGCATGACTTTTCATTGGCCAGTGCAATTTCATTTCGGCATCTGGAAATCGAAGCATTCCATACGTCCCCATTGCCACGGAGGTGCCTCAGGGCTGAAAGGTGGGTTAGAAGAAACCGTAAACGTGGTGATGGCCGGATACTTCGGTGTATCTAGTAATTACCGATTTGGACGTCTAAATGACCGGTGGTACGGAAAGTTACCTGGCGGCGGAAATCACTCATTGCATTCAATGTCATGATTTGATTGATTTTTCTGATCGTTGAGCATTACATACTAGCTATGTCTTGACTCCATGTGTTTGTTCACCTGCTCAGCGCTCATCGCTCAATCGTATCTGATCAAGGTGGTCTGTCATCGACATGTCATCTGCCGTGAGTCACTCATATTCTCCTCTTACTACCCCGAAATCCACCTGCTGAATCTCATCAGATGCGCAGATTCAACACACCTGTACATCTCTCTTTCCAACATATTCTCTGTGGCCAAATTTACCTCTTCTCTTCATATGGCTTTTTGAACATCATTATGCGCAACGCCTAATTCCATCTTCATTACTTTGGTGCACCGACGATATCAGCCGTTTCGTCAGATCGTTCTAGATGATCGAGTCAGAGTGAGCATTGCTTCGTCACGTTGAAAAACAGTGTACTATGTTGCATAGGATCGGAAAGCGAACCTCGACGATTACTCGTGTCATTCATTCTCGGTGCATCAGGCTGCAAATGATCGGCTCGGGTATCTCGGGCGAGTCGAATCCAAAGCCATCGTTTATTCAGCTATACGAACTTAGTCCGTCTACTATCTTATCCTGGAGTGATCGGTTTCAACTTTCCGATCCTCTGGAATAGATGGATTATGCTATCTATCGCTAAACCCGCACGGAAAAACATCATTGGCTGACTCCATGCGCTTCTATTCTAGAAGCACTTTGAAAGCTTAGGCGTCCGAACGTTGATCGGGCAGGACTGTTTGAAACATAACTTAAGACTTAAGTAAGATTCAAGAAAGCCTGACATTCATTTAATCCCAATTATGGGAGTGAAGCAACAGACCACGCCCCACTGGAGGTCCTAACCGCTTCACTCAACGTTTCAGGACTCCCCGCACTAATAAAACCAACACGAACAGTCCTATCCGTCGGGTCCTCCATAGCATACAAAACCTGACTCCCGTTTACACCGAAAATTCCAGATTGGGTGACACAGATAGAGCAGTTTGCACCACCTTGCCAACCGATTGAGGATATGAAAACATATTCAGATAGCTGGTTAATAGGAGAGAAAAAGAAGAGGTGAAGCTACGTGAGGATTGGATTAGTGCCTCATTGAATGTATCATGCACGTACTTCCTCAAATTCAGTGGAACCACTGTCAATCTCGCAGGCTGCGATAGGAGTACCAAACATTGCTTCATCCGGAGGAACTAGCGGAGCGACAGATGGTGAGGTACTCGTGCCGCTGGTGAATGGGCCAGTAACAACTCTTTCCATGATAGCGCCATCGCCCTGCTGGTAGTAAAGACGGGTGTCTTCATTTTGAACAATCGACTGAACGGCCGCTACGTCCCCGATTGGCGTCAAAGGAACGAACTCGGAGTTGGCATTGGTAGTGACACTGACAGCAACAGTTGCGAAGACTGTAAACAAGAGCTGATAATGCTTAAGTAACTGACGAAGACGACAACGAAGGGGGAACCTTTGAAGCTGAGAGCATTATGCAAAGTAGAGAAGACTTTGATCTTACTGAATCGAGGCTTCTGGAAGTCTTTTATACCTATCCCAATTCAAGAGCTGTAAAAAGCCATGTAAGAAGCAGTAACTGAAATTGGCATGTATGATGGTGGCTGTGAAAGCAAAGCGCCCGTCCCGGCCGTTTCCGATCGATAAGCGCCTAGCGCCTATCGCTGTCGGGTTCATCGCACCTTCAGAAATGATGCGAATAGACAAAAAATGGTGTGGAGACCAGTTGCATCACACCACCTGTGTCTGAAATAAAGCCTGTAGTGTCTAATCAGCAGACGACGCTAGCGCCTGCAAGGCGCCCGATGTAGTTCAACATTCTACCCTCAAACGGGACACATGTCGAGAAATGCGCAGTCAAAACGTTTTAGCATCCTATACCACTAGAATGACTTACTGGCATACAACTTGTTATATTCAACAAGACTCGCAGAAAACGTGTAAGATTACTGAATCAGCGATACGCACATGAGCACAATGACAGCACTTACTTATCCTTAAGAACCTCTGCACCAGGAACCAGGAAGCTTCGCAAAAATTGCCGTCAACTTCGGTCAATTCTTAAGCACCCCGTAATTGGTCGGTAATAGTACTTGTAGCAAGGGGGTGCCGGAATTCCGATCCGACACATGGGGTAGGGGGGGTGTGGGGTCAGAGGGGTCTTAAAAATTTTTTGCATGCCAAATATTAAACAGTGGAAAGAGACCTGGGGCAGGGTATACAAGAGCCTGCAGCCTTTAAAGGCTTCATATCTACTTATTACAAACATCTAAATGTTTGTTTCAAAGTTTGGCCCGAGTTTGGCTGCATTTGGGCAACATTTGGGCAACATTTGTATGTGATCTCAAGTTGCATAGTACTTCTCAGCAGCTGTATCTCAATAGAATGAGCATACAAGTAAGTTTCTTTGAACAGATATGATTAGCATTGCCCCAGATATAGAGTGACACCATCTGGCTGGCGGAAAATATGTTCACGTGACCTGTCCGGATCGTCCCGAAATGTGACCAAGTTGTCGTTTTTTGAGCTTCGGTGGCCTTTCAAGTGACGTACTGATGCTTAAATTGCATGTACAAGTATATTGTATGCTAAAATGTCAACAATTTGGATGGGGAGACTCAGGAGAGGGGTACTAGGGGTAGGTGGGGGGGGAGGAGGTGTACCCTCTCAAGCTGTTAAAAAATTTTTCGACCCCGTGGTCGT
Organism: Megacollybia marginata; assembly: GCA_003313965.1. Taxonomy (NCBI): domain Eukaryota; kingdom Fungi; phylum Basidiomycota; class Agaricomycetes; order Agaricales; family Porotheleaceae; genus Megacollybia; species Megacollybia marginata. The sequence continues at coordinate 31,440 of QLOY01002471.1, forward strand.
TTTTGTAATTCCGGAACCCCCTTGACTTGTAGTGTAGCAGATCGGAGATAGCTAAGTAAGATCCGTCTGACACGGTGCAGGTTCGGATATGATTTCACGGTTTGGGCTCAACTCGATGTTTCGCTGTCACGGTGCTATCAAGCTAATATGGAGTGCAAGTCTCCACTAGGGGACACACCAAGAGAAATTCGCTCATCGCCAGAGAAAAATCATGTGGGACAAGAATGGCTCGGCTCGCCCCAGAAGCCGCAGCTCTTGAAAACCTGAAGCTGCAACTTGGGCAGAACCTTACCACATCACAAACATACAACCATGTGCTATTAACGGAATGCAAGTCGCAAAGAGCATCTCTAATGTTGCTCTAATGTACAATATAAACCAGGTGTTAAATAGTTCACACAAATCCAAGTCTCCGAGTTAGTGAGTCACTGGCAGTATTTGGTCAGTATTGACTCTTGAGCAAAGAACAATAGTACAGGTAGGTCAACTGCCTTCTTTCACTAACTCTCATTGCCACGGTGATGGATTTGATTCCAACTGACTATATCCAGGTGTCGGTAGTCCTAATTATTGTGCATTGATTTTCGACATTTCAGCAACTCAAATAAAGATACGAATACTTTATGCGATAAATCACTTTTTTGGAATCAATTCATAAACTATATTTCGACAGAGCCGTTTATATGTATGTATCACCACCCAGTTCTCCTTAAGCGTTGGGGAGTGTAGCAACTGACCACCCTCCATCGGAAGTCTTGGCTGCCTCGCTCAACGTTTGAGGATTGTCCGCACTGATGAAACCAACGCGAATAGTCCCTTGCGGACTATCTTCAACGGCATATAGAACCTGGCTTCCATTGGTCACATAAAAACCTGATTGAGTGAGACAGGCAGCGCAACTTGGACCGCCTTGCCAGCGGCCTGCTGCAGGTGTGTAGTAGTACTCAGAAAGTAAGTTGTCAGGAGAGAAGAAGAAAACGTGACCCTTAAAACATAAATAAAAATTATGTTAAATGTATGCATACGGACGTACGTCATTAGTGCCACTGCTAACCGTGCCAGAGCAAGCCGCAAGAGGAGTGCCCCACATTACCTCATCAGGAGGGACTTGTAAGGCAGTGGAAAGAGTAGTAGTGCTGCTCCCGCTGCTGAACAGACCTGTGACGACGTCTACAACAATAGAACCACTGAGAGTTTGATAATAGTATTGGGTGTAACCCTCAGTAAGTCCAATAGGAGCTATGTCTCCAACTGGAACCAGCGATGTAGCATAGGGCGCAGCATTAGACACGGCAGTAAATGCTGCGACGATGACAGGTAGGAACTGGTGGGGCATCAGGGAGGCAACACAGATGTCGTGAAGTGGATACCTTGAGCGAGTGCATCGTGCAACCTTAGAAGATGAGAGGGATACTAATCCTGTAGGATTTTCAGTTCCGCGACTCCTTTTTGTAGCCCAGCTGTAAGCTGTGCAGAAGCTCGGACACGGTGACATGAGTTATGTATGGTACATTTGACAGAATTACAAAAAGAACGAATCGAACGTGCACTGAGTAGCGACCATACGATGCAAGAAGGGTGTCTGGTAGACGCCTGCAACCTTACCGAACGGGCATAGGTCGGGGACTGGTCACAGCGCTTGTTCTGAAGTACAGCACGGAAGCGTAAGTGAACTATGATTGCCGTTTGTCCCGGAAAAAAGTGGGTTTAGGGTGACCATATCGATTCGAAGCATATCAAAGACGAGCGTCTGTTTATTGAAACAGTTCACGGACCAACCTTGCGATGAGCAAGTATGAATGACGGCATAGAGAATGGACTCTCAAGTCCTCATGAAGTGTTTTTATGGCCAGTAGCACAGTACCTACCTGTGCACGACTTTTAAATTATTAGTCGGTTCGGATCATGGAAGTGCCTAGTTGATTGAAAGGGATTGAAAGGGCTGAAAAGTGGAAGTTAGAAGACTAATAGAAGTAAAAGTCACCGATGCCCAGTAATACACTCCGCCAGGTCAAGTCAGTGAAGTACAGCGAACTTTGCTGGTGGTCAATAAGC
>QLOY01002472.1:0-29661 GCA_003313965.1 Megacollybia marginata
GAGGACACAACAAATTGGAGCACGTGCTGTGGTTGCTGTTTATTTGGCATGCCGGCATAATGCGCTGGGCCGCCTTGGGCCTGGATCCAAAGATGGAACATCGGGCCGGACTCCAGAGATACATCCGTTCAGAGTAGATCGAGCCGCTTCTCCCTTTGACGACAGCAAGGAAAGTGGGCTTGTAGCGTAACTGCTATATAATACCAACATGGGATAACCACTGGGAACATTTTATTGCGAGCGAGCGAAGCAATATTGATGAGATGGTGCCTTTCCGCAATGGGTCCGATTGTGTTTGTATCTGTTTGTTTTTGCGCGCTGCGCAAAATCGCAAAATCACAACTTCGTCAAGAAAAACCTCGCAGTCCGTTCCCCTCCGCTCCTATCAACACCAAACTCAATACATCGGTTTCTTAGACACTTCTGCACGTTTGTACCTCTTTTTACGGTCAAATTCTAATGCATCTGTCGAGTTTCTTTACTGGAAGGTTGGATTTGCGTCAGGTTCGCGCTATAAGCTTTAAATCTTGCTATTCCGCCTACGTTGGGCTTTTCGGCGTGAGCGAGCCCCGTGGGTCCCCCACATCCATGTTTTATTAGGCACAATCTCCAGCGTCAAGTTTTTGCATCTCCTAGCAAGCGAGGCAAGCCTGCATCGATCATCTGAACGCCTCCATACATCCAAAACGTCAGCATGCATAGCCTAGGCTATATCATTTCGTTCTCCAAATGACAGGGTTTTTTTCTACTCTGTCAATGTTACAGCTACCTAATAGTCTGAGGTCTCCATTGCAAACTTAGTGCGTCCCACATAGGCGGTGCATAGTCAAACTGCATCGTCCATGAGTCAGGACAGTCTCTTTTTATTCCTTCGATCGTTTCAATCTATGTTGCCACCTCTCTTCATCCGATTATTCATTTTCTCAACTGATACTCTGTTACCCAATCTGATCCGACACATACACAGAAGATGCACACTCTATGGCTAACTTCCGAGACGTATATAGCCTGGGCTGTACCGTCTCAAGGTCCTCGAGCTCAGCTCTGTGTTCTAATGTTTGCTTCAAGTTAGTTGCTTTTTTTTCCCAATTACAATCGATCTGCCCAGAGTTCCACGTTATTGTAAGTCACTCTTGAAATACTCGAGGCATGTATAGCCTGGTTGCTACATACGTATCATCACCCGAAAATCTCCATTTTCCTTCAAGTTTGAATCCAACTCTCATTACATAAATTCCAATCCATCGACTTTCCTTCTGTTTCACCAGTGATCTAATCTGCCAACACGATAACTCCAAATGAGGTAACACTTCTACTCATCCATCAATACAAACTCACTATGTATCATCTTGTTTTACAAAAACTTACCTTGAGCCTACCCTGGCCAGCCCGACCTACTGGATGTTAAATTTATCCATCCCTTTCTCAACCCTACAGCAGATACAATAATCCAAGACTCCAAGTACCCTGAGACATGCATAATCATTCTAGTATCGTCTCATTATCAATTCGGTCCTGTTTTTATCAGAGGCGACAATGTTCGATTCCTCAACATCCATTTTTGCATCTCCTATTAACCAAAGTAAGCATGCATAATTGAGGTTCATTCACAGAAAGATAGCTTTTCTGATCATACAAATCCACCTCCCCTGTCAATCCATTGACTTCTTTCAGAGTCAGTATTTAGTATTAGTACTATGCAGTTGCCCATATATACATACGAACTGAGTGCGTCCTACATCTAGATGTTCATATTGACTCCAAGTTGCATCGTCTGTGTCAACAGTGTAGAATATTATTTTTACTCCATCAATTGTTTGAATCTGCATACCGACCTGATTTATCAACAATCTGGTCTACTCACTGAAGTTGAAGGAATTACTGAATTAGGCCATAGCCATTATCAAACCTTATCTAAAGAATGCCTCTAAAGAGAGCACCAAAATTTGACTCCTGGACCTCGCCTCATCATGCCTGACAAGCTTGAAAATGAGGTAAGATTATCCTCCCCTTCAAGTTGCCCACAATCTAACTGTGTTTTTAAATCGGTATAGCAGTTAGTAAACTCTGTCAGTGTATTCAGATTCTTGACTAATGGTTATGTTAGGATATCAATGAACAAGAACAAGAAGCTTGGGAGTTGTACAAACATGCTCAGTCAATTTTTGAAGGGTAGAGTCGCTTCTGTGGAAAGTACTAATACACCATCCCCTTTGATACAAGATCAATGATCACCCCTAGAGAAAAGTGCCAACATTAAAATCTTTTACTGTAGATTACCAGTATAGATATTTCAGGGTACATTTTCCTACCTTTTGAATGTGAACATCATGGTCATGAAATGAAGGAAGTGAATGAAGCAGTTACATCACAGTGATCTAAGCAATGAAATCACTCAATATTCCTCATATCTTCCTCATATCTTCATTCAAATCATTCACTGAGTCACTGAATCTGTGCATTACAATCAAGGCTTTGAGCCTGTTTCATCATCTCATTGAATAAACGTGATTTTGTTGAGTGATTATTCCCACACCCATTCTTGCCCTCTACCTCCATGTCCCCCATACTCAGTAGACTTTGTGGCCCTCCTTCCCTCTTTTCCACCACTCAAACAACAATTCTTTACTAGTAAGGTGATATACAGTCTTATACTGACTGCTGAGAGCATGAACACTGTTGCTGCTTGTTGATCGACCGTTCCGATAACAAAGGAAGGACACAGGGCAAGAAGAGACACAATGAAAAAGATCTAGCGAGAATTACAGAGTGAGACGAGCGCTCCAAGTGCAGAGAAAGCAGATCATATTACCTAGTGAGAATTACAGAGCGAGACGAGCTAAGTAATGATGAATGAAAAAGAAAAAAGGTTACAAGAGAAACATGAACCGCTCCGAGTGCAGAGAAAGCAGATGGAGAAGTACTGTGTGAAGTGTCGACTATATAAGCGAATGTCATGTGCAGTAATAGTCCTTGTCCTACTAAGTCCCCGCAACACACCCCCTCAAGGATGATGACAAGTGTGAGTGAAGACAAAGAAGATGGATAATGGCCTGGAGTAATTGATTTATTGTTGTGGAGTTGGATTAACTCCTAATGAAGCTGAGTGCTTGGAATGCAAAGGGTACAGCAGAGGTTTCGTGAGTATATCGGCAGTCATATCCTTGGTTGATATCCAGTTGAGGCAAAGAGTCCCTTCAGCAACATGATTGTGTATGAAGTGATAACGGAGATCAATGTGTTTAGCCTGGTTCGAAATGATATTGGACTTTGTCATATTGATGGCACTGTTGTTGTCGGAAAGTAATTGGAAAGGACGAGGAAAAGGTAAGTCAAGGATGGATGAGAACATGTGAAGCCAGAGGAGTTCCTTTGTAGCATGTGTAATAGCCATATATTCAGCTTCCATTGACGATAGAGCCGTTGCCTTCTGCTTCGAGCTGGACCAAGAAACGAGACCCGAATGTAGAAAAAATGCATACCCTGATATGCTTCTACAGTCGTCTTGGTGCATCACCCAGTCTGCATCAGAAAACCCCACACAGTCAGTTCCCATAGGAAAGACGGTAATGTTGAGTCCCTAGAAGGAACTGTAACACCCCCTTAGCTGCCAGTAGTGTGGACTTCGTTGGCACGGAATTCCACTGAGCTAGAGATACCACTGCATATGCAATGTCTGGACGTGTCCATGAAGCAATATAGAGCAACGAGCCGACTATACTCTGGTATGCTCTTGTGATATTGTGATCCGAGATTCATGGAAGTGCATTGGGAGGAACAACAATGCTGTTGGGGGATTTGGTCTTGAGAGGGACATCCTGTGATCTCGCATTGACAAGGTCATGCAAGGTGAGAAGTTCTTCTATGAATGGTCACTGAGACATAGAAAGAATACCTCGCTCACGGTTGTAATCGAATGAAACCCCCAAGAACAAGCGAAGTGGCCCAAGGTCATTGACAGTGAAGTGCTGATTGAGGAACTTGATGAAGTAGTGGTACAACAGAAGAGAGTTTGTGGCGGAACAGCCATCATCGACGTGGATTGGCAATAACATCTGCAACGGAGAACCATCTCATGGTATAGGAACTGATGGGTGAGGTGAGACAGTCCAGGAACCAAAAAACACACCATGGTCAATCTCGCATCAACGGAGGCCGAATTTCTCCAGGACTGGTTTAAGAGTGTTGTACCATGCATTACCAGCCTGTCAAAGACCGTATAGAGCTTTTTGCAGTCACAAAACAGTATCTCTGTCAGGCCCTGGAAAGTGGGGAACTTGCCTGCAGTACACTTCCTCGGTGAGATCAGCATTGAGAAATGCAGTCTTAACATTGAAAGTGTTGAGATACCAGACATGAAAGCGAGAATAAGACGGATGCTAGAGGATTTGGCAACAGCTGAGTACGTCTCCCCTACCTCAAGAGCTCCTTGACGATTCCTGAGAATGACTACCCTTGCCTTTTCAGTAAGTATCTCACCCGCTGGACCATGTTTAAAATCGTAGACCCACATTAGTGGAATTGCATGATGCCCAGGCAGAAGAGCTGGGACACACTCAAATACACCCTTTTCCTCCAGACTTTGCATCTCCCGTTGCATCGCTGATTCCCAATTCAACCAGTCAGATCGGTCCAACACCACTTTGTAAGACGTGGGAGGTTTGTGTAAGTTTGGTTGGCCGGTTGTATACGAGAGTGCAGAGAAGGTTACCTCAACTGGAGCATCAAGAATGCAATGTTCGTCGATGTCCTTGAGAGACAGGAAGGGAGCATCTGCGACTAACGATTCCACAAACGCTAGAGTGGCATAATCAGCCAGAAACTCAGCAGAAGGAAGGTCTGGAGCAGACACAGTATCTGTAGGAGTCTGTAGCTGCAGAAGTTTGTCTCATTTCATTTGCATTTGGTCATGCAAGTGAGACTGCTTTTTGAAGATGATCCAAACAACGAAGGGGTTGCGGGACCAGAGCTACAGGAAGGGGATCAGCATCGGGGAGGGGAGCAGCCTCTGGCATAGCCTGGTGCTTGCGACCCAGTCGACCCTTTGCTGACATTGAAGATTGCATCATTTGTAAACCTATACTTCCCATTTAGGTCAACGCATCCCCAACCTTTCCTGTTTTCTTCATAGCAGACAAAGATACCTTCATACCGCATAGGACCACCTTTGGGATGAACCTCTGCTGGATCAATGATAAAGGCTTGAGAGCCCCAGACATGAAGGTTGGAATAATCGGGCTGTGATCCAAGTAGCATTTGATAGGGAGTCATGCTCTTTGGAAGGGTTGATGAAGGTAACCGGCAATGCAGGTAAGTGGAGGTGTGAACAGCGTATGGCCAATATGACGGAGGAAGCTCAGAACTAGTGATCAAAGTTCGAGTATGGTCTTCAATAGTTCGAACAAAGTGTTCCGCTTTGCCATTTTGCTGGTGAGCATAGCAAGCTGTTTGTTGAACTGTGATCCCCTCCATAGTAAAATGTTGGCCAAGTTCCCCTGATATAAGTTCCTTCACCCATCAAGACGAACCGTGGAAAGCTTCAGTCCTGTTTGTCGTTCCCAATTCCTCTGTACCCCAATGAAGAATTGTGTGGTGTGGTCTTGCGTAGTGATGCAATCGATGGCACCATAGCTCGAACAGTCGTCTAGAGTGATAATGAAATAGCGCTCATGAGAAGGACCCTGTACAGGGAACGGTCCGCATATGTCCATATGAACAAGACCCAATACACCTCTTGCCCCTACAAAAAGCCTTTTGCACTGGATGTAACCACAAGGAAAAAAGCCTCTCTCATGGTTAGATCCATGGGGAACAGTAAGGCTTTCTTATGGGTATATCCACCCCAGAAGCCTTATACATGTACACAATACTGAATGTAACCATATAAATGGTATCACATGAAATGAATGGAGCAGGCAAAAGCCCTGAATCAATGCGCTGTCGCGCCCCCCACTGTTTACCTGTATTTACAGATCAACAAAACACCCACTGTTGTGCAGCCTGGACTGTCCCGCTCGTTCCATAGCCTGCAGTACCTCGTTTGTGGGGATTTAATCACAGTAACTATTATATGTATTTTTTGGAATATGTAAATAGTACAAATGTAGCTTGGTGGCTGGATGTGGCATCAAAATTTAGATAAATACACAGAAAATCTAAAATAAATTGAATCGAGGGATGCATACAATCTTTGGAATCATAGTAGGTACGGGCAGTCCTTAGCAACATGGGGCGGGCAGCCATAGTGTACACATTGGTTTTGGGTTGACTGCAGCTCGTTTGTGAACCACTCTGGGGCAATTGAGCAGGGCTCGTTGAGCTGTTCGTCGCTGGTGATGGCATTGGTTGGGGATTGAGCAGGGCTCGTTGAGCTGTCTGTTCACTGGTGATGGCATTGGTTGGGGCTGGGGCAATCGAGCAGGGCTCGTTGAGCTGTTCGCTGGTGATGGCATTGGTTGGGGCCTTCGCTAGTGGTTTGGACATTCAATAGTGTGGCGTGTATGATGTGTATGTAAAGTTTATATGGGCGGTGGACATTTGGGCATGGGTCTCCTGGTCGATGGAGCCATGTGTGGCAGCAGAATGCTTGGGATGAGAGAGGGTTCAGGTGATTCACTTGGAGGGTAGTTAAAAATTTGTTGGCAGGTTGGCAGGGATATTGTTGATTTGGTGGGTGGTTCATTGTTGGTTTGGCTGGGGATTTTGCACTGGTTTGGCAGGTGGTTTGTTGTTGGTGATGTGGAGATTTTGTCATCGGTTGGTGGGTTCATCGTTCCTTCTTCAAGCATTAGAATATTCAAATAAATGGATAGAACACTTACAAGGCAGAGTCAGCAGTAGAGAAACGATTTGAGGCTGAGACAAGGGAAGCGCCCTGGCTAATGATGTTCCGTATGCTGCTGTGCATTTCAGTGGTGTTGGTGACGCAGCGTGGGGCAGTAGATGGTGGAATTTGAGTGAAGTGAGCAGTTGAGAGAACATTGAGTGGAGGGTATATCGATTACAACTGGTTGGTATTCGCCTCATCAGTTTGGTGGTGGGGGACCGGTGGTATTGCGCATTAGTTGGCGTTGGCCATTATTGAAGCATTAGAATATGAAATCTAACGAATGGAGCACTTACGAGGCAGGAGTATTAGTAGAAAACACGGAGGTTGATGACAACAAGGATTGGAGTGGATGACGTGGCCGCCACATCAGAACACGGTGGTAGTTTTTTTACAGTGTTGAAGCTGGTTGAAGCTTTGAAGAGGTGGATGGAGGGTTTGGACACAAAATAAAGAGTACTGCTAAAGTAACCTGTCAACAAGTAAATGAAACTGAGATAATGAAGCACATACCCAGATTCACTGCTGTGTTGCAGTCTCCATCAGCCCTCCAAGTAGCCATACTCCTGAGCTAAAGAATGCCCTCGAGAGATGCAATCAAAAGCCGTGTTTTGTGCGACATTGCTGGAGGATTTGGTATAGGCATTAAATATTAGATATTAAACATTATTAGACACTCACCTACTAGTACAGTGAAATGTAGCACTGATGCTGGGCCGAGAAGGGATACGCCACCATGAACGATGACGGTGGTGAGGGAAAGGCAACAGTCAATGTGATCTGCCAATGCATCCAATTGGCTTGGGGGACCGGTTAACCAATAACCGTGTCTCTCTTGCCCTCTCGCTATCAATTGCCACAAGCTTGCTACGTTTCACAGAGACTCTGAGCACTTCACATACATTCCCTAGCACCATAGGGATGCTTTGGGACATTGACCCATGTTAGCTGTATTTTGACTCTCGACTCCCTATTAACAATGTGCAGATGTGCACACCAAAAATCTATGTTTGCTGTATCTTTGCTGCTCAGCCCATCCTCTCTGAAATTCAACCTCAACCTCAAAGGGTATGTCCCTTGTTGTTGTTTCCGCTTATTTTCCAATCAATGGACCGATTATTGCCATCTCTAGTGAGTTATTTTCGAGTGAAGATGGTCCGTGCGCAACCCCACTCAAGACAGGTAAATGGACACTGTGCCTAAATTACATTCTCTATTGCTCTAATCTTTTGCAGGCAAGCTCTCCTACATACCCTGCTCCCTTGGGTATCTGACTGTCTCACTCATCAACGTCATTAACTTGCCACAGGCCATTGCAATGACAATGCAATCACACTTGCGCATGCTGCACGGGCCATCACACATGTCCTACCTTACAAGAATTCTCTGTTGTCCCTGTAATCCCAAATCGACAACCTAACCATTGTGAACCTGGCAGTGCCTGCATGCAGCCCATCAAGCAGAATGCTCAATTTCTTGTCAGGTAAGTAGCCTTTGTATTCTCGACCAATTTCTAAGCAATTTCTAAGTACTAGTAGCCCTGCCACAGCAACCAATCTCTGCTGCTCTGCTCTTTTGGTTGATTCATCTCTAAGCCATGGCCCATTACTGCTGTTGGTTTTGCCACACATTCTTTAAACCACCGCCAAATTCTCCCATCAAATCAATGCCAAAGACTAACGCCGAAATTTCCCAGCTGAATTCCCCACTACACCAACACTGAATCCTCAAGCCAACAACCGAATATCACCCCAGTGCCAAAATCCAAAACCACTGCCAGAATCTCCCATCAAATCAACGCCGAATTGCCCACTAAACCAACACCAAATTCTCCTAGCTGAATTCCCAACTACACCAATGCCGAATCCTCCAACCAACAACTGAATATCACCCCAGTGCCAAAACCCAAACCACCACATATTCTTTAAACCACTGCCGGATTCCCCCATCAAATCAACACTGAATCTCCCACTAAACCAATGTCAAATTCCCCCCACCAAACCAGTACTGAATTTCCCACTACACCAACGCTGAATCTTCCCACAGACTCCCACTAAACCAACACCAAAACAAACCTAGAATCCAACATCTAATTTTAATTCAAAAAGTTTTAATGTATTTAATATTTGTTGTCGATGCAAGTTGTGGTCTGTAATAATGTTGCAATATATCAGAGAGCTGCTAAAAAGTATTCTAACCTGACGTCACGACGTCAGCACCAGACATCCTGTACATATACATTTAGAAATTTCTCGGATTGTCATCAGGATTCCAAAGTTCAACCCAGCCAAAAGTAGAGAGCATTTGTATGATTGAAAACATAGTGCTTCAAAGGTAGTACATTTGAAGTGGCTGCAGAGGTGCGAGCCAGTATCCGACCATGCTCAGCAAATTGTTTACTAGTGTTTACACAAGCCACCTCAGCCACCCTGAGACATCCCGCCCTAGCCCGCCCTAGCCCGCCAATGATTATAAAGCATTTTGGCTGGTGAGGGATCTAACCATGAGAAAGGCTTCTTTCCCTGTGGTTACAACCATGTCGAAAAGCCTTTTTTTAAGGGCATGGCCTGCCCAATAGACGCATGGCGCGATGTGCGTTATGATTGTAGGGGGAGCGTGGAACCTTCCCAAGTATACAAAAAACACACTTTGTATGTCTCGTCCTGCCATTCCAGTCCACCCCCTCACCATATAGCCCAGTCAAGACCTCACACGTGGAATCAACACCTGCATGCGCCAAACACTCATGCCAGAGAGCAAAGTCGCGTTTGTGTGGAGTGAAGGTTGTATAGGCCATCACTTGGGAAGGTAGAGTGGGATCATCATTGGAAGGAGCAGGGGGTAATAGGAATTCACACTGGAGGAACGCCAGGCACCCATGTATTTCCGCCTTAAAGGACTGGTTCTGGAGGGAAGGATGATGCGAAGGCAAGTGGATCACTGCATTGCCATCTGTTTGGAAATTAACTGGCATATTAGCCTCCAAGAATGCCCCAACTGAAAGGAGGTTGAACAGTGATTCAGGGCCATGTAGACAGTTGTGAAGCGTCAATACGACAGGAAGACCCGACTGTTCAGTGTGTACGTGCAGTTTGACAATCCCTCTTGCTTTTGTAGAGAGAGTTCTGCTACTCGCAGTGCCCACCGGGACTGCTCCTTCAGGATGATAGGTCCAAAAGTAGGCCCAGTCTTTGATGATGTGATGTGTACATCCTGAGTTGAATAGGGCCTGAAAGTTTCGGTGAAGAGCTGCTAGTGCAACCGGATCGGATGTGAGGAGAGTGGTAGGAGTAGCCAATGCAAAGAAGACTGCCAGGTAACAATCCACACCATCCATGCACGGTTCAACATCTATTTCATTGTTGTTGACGCTACTGTGAACATCAATAGTATTGACTGAAGTCTCTTCACTTTCCTCTGGAACTTCTGTCAATCCCCCCATCGTAAGAAGAGCTTTTGGTCAGGTAGAGGAAGTTGCAGGGAGGTTCCGACGAGGAGTCTCTTCAGATTCCGCTTTTTTAGGAAGAGTACCACGGCGGTGCATATGATCACAATGGTCATAGCCACACTATGAGCATGTAAAATGGCCCATTGTACTGGATTGGATGCACTGTTCACAAGCCTTTCATGGAGTAGGGTGCTTGCTCAAAAGATCGGAAGACAAACAGCTGGATGTCTTCGACTGAACATTGGAAGATAGGGCATCAATCTTGGCGTCTGTAGTTGCAGCCTGGAAGAAATGATCCAACCAAGTATCATCTATCTCTCCAGCTCGCGAGGCTGTGTTAACCTTGCGATGGAGTTCCACCCATAAAGCACTGGTCTGAGGGATTACTGTTGTGAACATCATGGCAGCATCGATTGGTATGTATGGGAACTCGCATTGCTGGAGTCACTCGATACCAGACTTCCATGACATGATGAAGTCCTCCACCGATCCACCAGAGTACTTCGTTGAGTACAACTGCACTCATTGAATAAACCTGTCAGTGTAGTCATTGCTGGAGTGATCATGTTATAGATTCGTCAAGCTGTATATTTTTCCTGGATGATCTTGTTAATTGGAGGGATGAAGGCAGCGGGTCCCTTCCCCAGTCTGGCAGTAAGAACGCTGGTTACCGCTGAATCTACAGACCAAAACGTGAGATACACAGTGCGTTCCTCCATGGTATGATCACGGTATAATTTGGGAGGATGTACTGAAGCCAGAAGGGGATCATCGTTGCCATCATTGTCCAGTATATGTCCCATTGCACCTAACATCCAGATTGCTCCCAAAACTGCATTGTTCCAAGAAGTCCAATCTTTAGAGTCAGTAGGTAACGGAATTAGAGAAAGATTTGAAGACAACGTTGTTGATCTAAAAACGAATAGCATTACTTAAATCCCCAGCAGCATGAGCACCATGAAGGATTGGAGGAACATTCGTGAATCCTAGGGGGTTCGGATATCCACCCAGGATAGCAGCATGAGGATCAGGTTGATAGACCAGAGCGGCCTGGGGATTTCCCCCTCCCTGAAATCCAGGTACTGGAACCAACTGTTGCACGACAGGGTTTTGGACATTAATCGTCTGTGGGTTGAACCCTCCCTGGGCAAAGTGGAGTTGTCTGTAAGACAGATTCATGCACGTTTGTCCTCTCCCCAACTGTAATTGGTTGTACTGGATTGCCAGAAGTTGTGGTTGCGGAGCCAGTACGGGTTTGTGGTGTTGGGAAGAGGAACCGTAATACTGGTATCCCAAGCTAGAGGTTGCTGTGGGGGACACAGTGTCGATGAAGCAGTGAAGTGTGGAGGCGCAGTATGGTTTGGTCGGATTGGTGGGTCGCATCATTACTTGTGGTTGTGTTAGGTTATAATTATGTCTCTCCCATTGGATTGGTACTGAGAGAGGAGGTGGAGGAGGCGGACATTCAGGCAGACGAGAAGGTGGTCTCAGGGCTGTCTGAGAAGTCATATGAGGTGGCATCTCCCAGAAGATAGGACAGATTGGAAGGCGTGAAGCCGGCCTGGGAGTAGCTTCCGAGTGACAAGTGTAAATGGGTGGAGAATTGTGAGGTTGTGCTGATTTGGGAGATAAGGGAATCTGAGGAATTGCTGGAAGGGGACGATTCCTGACACTAGCATCCAATTCACCAGGTCGTGAAGTGTCCATTCCATTCGTGTGATGCTCTGCTGCAAAGGAGGCTAAAGAAGAATTGTGAAGAAGACGACGAGGTGCAGTATTTACGTTAGCTAAAAGCGACGGTTCATTCTGAGTAAAATAATAATCAGGCGTGTTTGACAAAGTTTGTTCGCACATAGTGTTCAAAAGAAAATTCTGTGACGTGTTGCTCTGATGGTGTTCGCGTCCAGATGAGTTAAAAATATTAGAAATAAAAGCAGAGGTACGTGCAAGAAGATTATCATTATCAGATGAGGAATTTATTACCATTGACCTTGATTGGTCTGGAACACTGTGGGAAAGGTTGGCAATCTGGTTGTCAGAGCGAAAGGATAAAGGACCCGCCATATGAGGAATTGCTCCCACAGAGGCAAAATCAGCTGAAATCGTGTTTTTGTCAGTAAAAAAAAGGTTTTTCAATATTCGGTCAGGTCAGAAATGGCCCATAACCTGTTGATCGACCGTTCTGATAACAAAGGAAGGACACAGGGTGAGAAGAGACACAATGAAAAAGATCTAGCGAGAATTACAGAGTGAGACAAGCGCTCCAAGTGCAGAGAAAGCAGATCATATTACCTAGCAAAAATTACAGAGTGAGACGAGCTAAGTAATGATGAATGAAAAAGAAAAAAGGTCACAAGAGAAACACGAACCGCTCCAAGTGCAGAGAAAGCAGATGGAGAAGTACCATGTGAAGTGTCGACTATATAAGCGAATGTCATGTGCAGTAATAGTCCTTGTCCTACTAAGTCCCCGCAACACTGCTTGAATTGCAGATGCCTATAACCAAATTGTTTTTGTGCAGACCCATTGCTGCTTGAATTGTATTTGAATCATTTTTGTCACCCAATGCAGACCCATTGCTGCTCGAATTGCAGATGCCTATAACCAAATCATTTTCACCACCCACTGCAGACCCGTTGCCACTTGAATCACAGATGCCACAAGCAGCATGGTCCTGCTGCATGGAAGGAAGAAGTAAGTTCTTTATGCTATTTGGAACAGGTCTCTGACCTTGCATGCAACAACAGGCACATAATCAAAACTGCAAGAAGCAGTGGACAGAGACACAGGGGCAGGAGGAGACCAGGGAGCACCAGCCTGAGTGGTCTGAGAATCAGCTCATCTATTACTGTTGCTTTTGGTAGAATTCCATCCACCAGATTCTGTGAATTGTAGCCTATACAATAGAATCTTTCTCTATACATTTTGTATTCCAATAAATGAAGATATTGATTTTTAAAAGATGTTCAATCTATAAATTGAACACATTTTACTGTGATATACAGACTTTTCTCTGGGGATCACCTTTCACTGGCATTATTGATCTGGTTTAATCAATGGGGATTTGAAGATGCAGAAGAAGTGGTCTGTGGACTGACACCTTTGAAGCTCTGAAGGCAGAAAAAGTACAATGACCTCTTCATTCTTGTTGTCCTCTATCACTGACTTGATTTTCAGGATAGTTGTTGATGTGGATATTCAGAGTGAGCTGCAGGAGACCATTGTGCTTGCACATTCCATACAGACTGAACTCACCAAATCAGTTGGTGTTTGGGCTTTCTGATGCCTTGATTACCTCAGTGGCCATTCTGCTGAGGAGGTTTTTCTGTCTGAACTTCAAACTTTCTGCTGATACAGGACAAAGATAAGGAGGCAAAGGAGCTGGATGAAACTGGTGTTCTTTACATGTGGAAATTCCAAGACTCTGGTGCTGAAACAGATCTGGATTAGTGATGTTATGGCCCAGCTCGGCCTACAAGCTGCAGCTCCCGGCTGGCTTGGAACGGCTCAGGCTCACCAGAATTGAAGCCTGAGCCTCAAGCTATGGCTCAAGCTGGCTTAGGCTCGGTATTAAAGCCTTTATGACAATATATAAATAGCTGTTAATGAGAATAATAAGCAATCAAATAAATAATCAAAACCTGCTTCTCTGATTTACTGGGTGGGGAGGCACAATACAGTGTCTGACTGAGGTGGGCATTAATAATGACAGATTTTCATAAATAATAAACACAGTCTGATTGTAAGTAGATATCACCAGCCAGGCTGAAGTTTGGTGAAGAGAACTATGGCATTGGAATATAGTATGAATTTGGAGCAGTTGTTCAGTGCATCTGGCAAATCCCCACTCGTGGAGAAAGAATTGAAGCATGGACAAAGCTTATGCTTTTTCTCCCTCAGACATTTCTGGGCCTGCTTCACAGTCTGCAAGACCTTTCCCAACTTGCTGGGTTTTGTGCACTTTCAACCAAATGCTGTCATGCAAGGATGCAGATAGGCTCAGCTAGAGTCCACTGTACTTCGAATGAACTGACTCTAGTGTAGATTGTCAACCTCCACTGAATGTTGAGGACCCTAATCTGATGTACATCGTCAAACTCCCCTAAACCTTTGACATTCCTTCACAAGTGAGGGGACCTCAAGTTCCAAACTAATAAAAAAATTCAGTGATATACTCCACCTATGAAAGCCAGCAAAGTCCGCTGGACTTCATCAGACTTCCCAATGAAAGTCACTGAACTTCACTGAGGTACATTGAGGGATGCTGAAGCCCACTGGACTTCAACAGTTAGGTTAGGTTAGGATGGTTAGGATGCCACAAAGTGGCAGTTAGCAGGTTAGGGTTACAGTATATGCCACGAATGCAGTCGACTATAGTTTAAGTCTAGTTTGAATTGGTTGAACTACAGTGGAGTTTGCTTTACTTCAACAGACTCCAGTGAACTCCAATCTGAGTCTCAACACTAAAGATTGATAGAAAAGTTCCCAGGCTTCACTGGAGTACACTGAAGTACAATGGACTCCATTATATGTCTATGAATGCTTTCTATGGTCCCTACATAGTGACCCTCAATGAAGTGTGACGTCTGCTGGTGTACAGTGATATACACCAGAGTATGCTGCTGAACCTGCTGGGGCAGGGTATATAACTCAAAATATTGTATCTTCTTGTTCATGGGCTTGTTAATTGTTGATACTGATGAAGGGACAGAAACAAGCTGAAATTATGTTGACATCCATATGGTGGATTTGAGGTGACTGTCACCATTCCAACATTGAAAGATGTGTCATCCTTACTAGAAGATCAATGAGGTAGGTTTGTTCTGTGAATGCCTGTAATCACACATGAACTGAGGTCTGGCATATCAAGTTCATGAGCAGGCTATTTACCACTGTCTTCAGCTTGCCTCTTAGCATACCAAGTGAAGGCTTCAAACAATACTAATTTTTTCTGAAAGGTAAGAGGCCCAAACAGTGGTCAATGTCCACAGACCAGGCCTTGTTTCCCTTTGCTCAGCCACAGTCCAGGACTTATTCTTGTCCTCACTTCTCTTATGATCCAGCCAAAAGATAGTCAAAGATTACTGTTGTAATACATAATAGATAATAAAATACAATTTACATCACCAATGGTAAAATGCAATCATACTAAATAATAAACCATCATGGATAATTCTTACTTGCTCTTAGGGTTAGGGTTAGCCCCCCCAACTGACATAAATTAATGGTGACCAAGACACCAGGACTTCCCCATATTAATTAAGTTCAGTAACTACACTTTCTAATTAGCTCCACCCAAGTTTTATGTAAGAAAGAGAGAAAAAGCAGGATCCAGTGACGTCAGCCGCCATCACCTTCACCTGCAAGGGTAGAAAGTTATAAGTAAAAAGAATGCTATCTACTCAAGTACATAAGTGGCATTTGATCCTGTGAGTAAACATCAGTGAATGGTAGGACAGAAATGAACAGTACCCACTGAAGAAAGGGTGCATGATGCTGGTTGAAAGGACAAGGTTACAAGACATGCCTAGAGAGAATTCAGCATGGGCCTATCAAGGGAAATGCATACCCATATTGCACTCAACATCTACTCCCACTCTAACATGATCATGGAAAAAGAGCCCCCAGAACCAACAAAGACCAATAACCCACAGAACCAACAAATATCATCACCCCCCAGAACCATGGCCTCATGGAGACCTACAAAAGCCTCACCACATTGGAAACAATGAGGAGGACACGGATGACGACAGTATCATCCTAGCAAACTGTCCCTTAGCACAGCTGGGCATGCTCCATCCAAAGACGGCTTCCCAGCTCAGGTAGTGCTGTGCACAGCACAGACTAGGTCAAAACATCACAGTTCATGCCATAAAGAAACAGTGCAGGGGCCCTCTACACTGCTTCAGACACTCACTCCATCTTGAAAACCAAGGGACATGTACCACCCAGTGGTGGTTGAAGGAAAAGCCAGCTAGGCACCTGACCACGTCCTTTATGTTGATGCTGGTCTCACAGTCATGTGCTTGATCACATGCATTTGTGGCACTGCCATAACATGTATTATTTATTACTATTCTTTCTGTAAAACAAACATGTAGATGAACTTGGGTAGTCACAGCTGTTTGCACTGCCACAACACATGTGACCTGTTAGTATTATTTATTACTATACCTTACTATTAATTCTGTAAAAAAACATGTAGATGCACTTGGATATTTCAGAAGCATTGATCACCTGACTTGTTTACACCTCTGACTCACACGCACATCTTCTCACACAAACTGCATTTCCAGCCTCAGAGTAAGTGGTTACTGCAATTACACAGACAGCATTAACTTACATGAGCCAGTAAAGACAACCTGGACAAGTGGGCTGAACTCACAGCATGGGCCAGGATATTACGACTTCCTGGCCTTTGGTGTTTGTCAGATACAGGTTCTGATGCATTGCTCTGCCAATAAGGTTGTCAAGCTATATTATTGTGATGGAAGCACCATAGAGGCAAGGTTTGTGTCACTGTTTTTCAAGACATTCTTTTTCCAGTTTATTTTGTGCCAGATGTATCTGAACTTGGTTCCATGAGTGGACAATGACATTCCCAATACTACAAACACAAGCTAAATAGTGTGGAACACCATACCACCACACAGCCTGCTGCACTATCAGAGGATGGTTTGGCCAAGGTGTCTTTGAAATTGACCAAGGAGCTTTCTAGACTACTTTGAAAGCAGAAACAGTGAGTCTTCTGTCATTCATAATTATTTATTGTCACAATGGTCTTTTATTATTTATTATCCTTGTGGATAATGGGTTATTATGTGTTATGATGAAATGATCTTGGTCTATGACCAAGTATTATCTGTGCTAATGGATTATTATGCTGGAGTATTGGGAATAATGTCTGATTAGCATGATTGACAATCACTTCTTATTATATCCTTATGCTTTATTATTGTGGTAAATGGCTGCTTGATATCATTAATTATTACAGGTTGGCTGGATCCATAGCAATGGGTGGACCATCAGCTTATCCTACAGTAATGGAGGAAAATAATAAACCCTTATTGGTTGGCCAGGTCTATCCTGATGGAGAATAGTCATCACTGGCCAATGCTATATCTACCAACAGAAACAATAGAACCCTACAGGCTGGCCAGATCCATAGCAATGGGGGAATAATAATCAATATGGACCATCAGCTGATCATACAGTAATGGAGAAAAATAATAAACCCTCATTGGTCAGCTGGATCTATATTGATCAAGAATAATAAATAGTTGTCATCACCAGCTGATGCTATATCTATCAGCAGAAATATTAAAACACTACAGATCAGCCAGATCCATAGTAATAGACAGATAATAATACATAAGGGCCATCAGCCAATCCTACAGTAATGGAGGAAACATAATAAACCCTCATTGGTCGGCCAGGTCTATCCTGATGGAGAATAATAAATAGTTGTCATCACTGGCTGATGCTATATCTATCAGCAGAAATAATAAAACACTACAGATCAGCCGGATCCATAGCAATGGGCAGATAATAATCCATAAGGGCCGCCAGCCAATGGAGGAAAATAATGGACCCTCATTGGTCAGCCAGGTCAGTCCTGATGGAGAATAATAAATAGTTGTTGTCATCACCCAGCCAATTCCACATCTATGGACAGTAGTAATAAGCCTTTGCTGGTTGGCTGGATCCATAGCAATGGAAGATAATAAACCATAAGGACTGTCAGCTGATTCTGCAGTAATGGGGGAAAATAATAATTGCTCATTGGTTGGCCAGGTCTATCCTAGTGGAGGATAATAAATAGTTGTTGTTATCCAGCCGATTCCACATCTATGGACAGTAATAATAAAGCCTTTGCTGGTCGGCCGGATTCATAGCAATGGAAGATAAGGACTGTCAGCTGATGCTGCAGTAATGGGGGGAAATAATAATCACTCATCAGTCAGCCGGGTCTATCCTAGTGGAGGATAATAAATAGTTGTCATCATCCAGCTGATTCTACATCTGTAGGCAGCAATAATAAAGCCCTGGGGAGAGGTTTGGCCAGACCCATAGCAATGGTGGATAATAAACCATAAGGACCATCAGCTGATCCTACAGTAATGGCAGAAAATAATCATCCCTCATCGGTTGGCTGAGTCCATCCTAGTAGAGCAGATAATAATCCGGCTGGATCCATCACAATAATAAACAATGTATTATTGTTGCCTATAGTAATAGCCCTTGCACCGGCCAACATCAGCTGAACCTATAACAATAGGCTTTAGTCATGCGGCTGAGTCTATTGTTATGGCTACAGTGGACTAAATCTTGTGTTTAGCAGAGGTATTATTCATTGAGCAGACCAATTGGCTTACTGGTTCTTATTAATCAAGACAACCCAGCTTACCATCTATTAGTATGGTAGCTAGCCTAATACTCTTTTAGACCTGGCATTATGTCAACCTGCCAAGTCTACCAAACCTATATTAGTCAATTGGAACTGAATGATGATGATGCACTACCTGACACTCAACAACTGGACACTCAACAACCCTGTCAAGGCCTTCAGTTAATAACTCCAGAAGGATGCAGTGCTTACACTGATTATCCATTCCTCTTGCACAATGAGCAACCACTACCATGGGAAGTTGATGAGGTGGACATGAATTGACACTCTGTGCCATGCATGCAAGAAGACAATCAAATGCAATATCAAAACATGTCAGCAATGTCAACAGCTGAGAAAAGATGGCTTCCTACCTGGGATTTTGAAGAGGATTGAAGAAGGAGTACATGAGAACACCCCATTAGCTTAATTTGGGTGGGATGATTGGTTGAGGTTGTTTGACAAAAAGATCATCAGATTCGAGGTTTATGATTTGGCAAGCTGAATGCAGCAAGGCAATTGCATGGAATCACCACTACACTAAGCGATATCAAGTGCCTTCTTGTTGCCATAGCTAGTGGTGATGTGCAGCATCCTGATTGAGTGCTTAGGAGAGGTTTGAAGCATTTCCAAAGCATTTGTACTATGCTTGGTATGTATATGGATGCAGCAAAAGGGCTCTACAGGCTGAGTGAAGAGACAATATTGCAAGGAATACTGTTATGGAGATTAGGTGGTATATGAGTAGTGGAACTTGGGCATTGTGCTTTGTGCTTGCCTAGAATGTCTACCCTCCATGCTCACTCTAAAATGTCACCCATTATTGTCTCTCCATCTACACCAAAGATTGCAGAAATCCTCCAGAATCTCAACACATGTTGGTGAGTGGGTTGTTAGATGTGTTGAGGAGTTTTTCAGGCACAAACCAAACTGTTCTCATGTTTGATGAAATCACTGTGGAGAAGAGAATTCATTGGGACAGAAAAATGAATCAGTTTATTGGATTGTGCAGAGAACATGGGAAAAATGCAAACCTTTACTTTGAGAGTGAGAGAGACCTCAATATGCTCTCTAAAAGCCTAGGGAAAGATGCAGAAGAAGGTGGAGTTCATTATGCAAGCAAGGTGAGCTTTCCAATTCCAAATTACTTAATCAGACTGAAAAATATTATAGGCAACTGTTGCTGCTCTAGGCATCCTAGATGAAGCCAAGCAAGTTTACAGTGCTCGTCATCAGGGACATGCAAATGTGAGCAAGCTCTCAGCTCATCAGTATCCTCATTAAAGCCATCAACTGCAAAATGGAGGAAGATCAAAGGTTGTTTCCATTGCATCAGATGGTGCACTTCAGGCTGTCACTGGACCAGACCACCTTAGGATGGACTCCACATAGTGGAATAACTATCCTAAAGGGGTCTTTGGACCATGGTACTGTCCCACTGTCTGCACAGAGGTGTGGTCTGGCCACAATAGGGTATGGTTGGCCACTGTGGTCTGGCCAATTCTGAATACATTTGGGAAGCGGTCTGACCACACCTGTTGTTATCATCAGTTACTAATGTTCTGGCCACTCTAAGTATGTGGTCTGCCCATTTTCCTGTATTACTTAGTATGTAAATAGTATTTCTGACTTCCAAGTATGAATCTAACCTTTACAGGTAGTACTCAGTGTAGTTTAACATATACATGGAATTTTTGATTTAAATCTATTTCTTTGTTTATCTACTCAGTATTTTCATTTAAGTAAGTATGAAAACCCTCAGCCAGATCCAGAGCTTCCAAAATCTCTACTAGCCCAACTTCTTCCTCATCACTAAATCATCATCATCATCATCATCATGTGACTGCTGGCATAACAGCATCCACCTGGGCAGCCAAGAGCTCATTTTAGATGGTCGCCATGGCACTAGTGGCTCAGACCCAACAGTGAGAGACTCTAGTGGCTTTTGCCATCCTGCACACAGCTAAAGTAGCTGTTGTTGGCAGCATTTCAGTTGGTATGTTAATCCCTGGTCATCTGACTAATTTCAGTGCTGGGACTTATGAAGACCTTCAAACATACCTGCAGCATCAATTGCCCACATTACAATTGTCCACTCCTCTGCAAACCACTCTTGTAGTGACCAACACTCCATTACTAATTGTGGTTTCTCCTCTAGACACCAATCCTGTTCAAGCATAGCCCTAATTCCTTTTTGGACCTCTTTGTTGCACAGCCATAGTGGCAGGTCTGTGGCTCCATCATCCTCAGTGAGCCCTATGTCCTGCCGCACATCAAGCTTATCCATTTCAGTGTGTGTTGGATGAATGGTGTTTCTTGGTGCTCTATGTTCATCAATGTGGTTGATAATGCTGTCAATGAGTTTGTTGAATTTATGAGCCAGCACCTGAATACCAGGATCACATTGTGACTCAGTATGAGCATGTAGTTGTTGCTCTGAATCTAAAACAGGTTAGTAGTGTAAGCTGCTAGTGGATAGCTTACCATTCACTTGTCCCTGAAGGTGTCTTTCAATTGGCAGTCAAATTTTGTTGAATATGAATTTTGAGGGCTCAGGCATCCAGTCTTTGATATAGGGATCATTCATTGGTTGGTCAAGTGCTTGTTGCCCATCAATACCAAGTGTCCTTTCCTTCATCCTGACAGATGCTGTAATCTTTTCCAAATGCACTTCATCCTTCTTCAAGTCAGACGCTGCTATCACCACTTCATAGTCCACTGAACTTGGATCTGCAATAATGTTCTCAAGATTGTATCTTGAGACATTGGTAAATGTTTCATCTCTTTGATGGTATTGTTTCCTTTTGTTCTGGACTGTCCTGTAATAAAGTTAGCTCAGCATGCCCCCACAAACACAGCTTACTGGGTAACCAGGTGTTGAAATGGCCAACCTTCAGTGGCAGCCCAAGTCCAGGCCACACCACTACCAAGCTGGCTCAGATTGATATCATCATTGCCACACTTAGAAAAAGACATCCTTGTCTAAAAGCCCAATTATCATTTAGAAGGAATAAGCTGGCTCAGTCAAATCTTAACTTCATCATTGCCAACCATGGGAAAAGGCTTAACTGCCTAAAACCCAAACATCCTTTGGAGCAGGCATGTGTTGCTCCTCTGATCAAACATGCCCCTTACATGTTAAAAAGCCTCTATCAACTCTATCAATATGACCTTCATACAAACAGCTTTCCTAAACAGTATTCTGTCTCCACTGCTATCCTGGTTGGCCCAAATAGGATCAGTGAAAAGGGAGAATAGCATGTGAGTATCAGGGCTATATTAACCTTCATTCAATGGCACAGCAAATGAATGTAAGGCATTGGTAAATAGAGAGGTATTGATCATATGCCCTTGATTATATCTCCTTAGAAAGACCTCTGACCCTGAAGCATTATATTAGATTTTGATCACTAGGCATTCATCTAGTTGACTTGGCTTTATAATGCATGTTATTTCCCTTTACTACTTCATAGAGCACCTGAGTATGTTCTGTAGCAATCCCAGTATCCTAATCAAGCTGACAATTTGCTGAGAATATCAGCTTATCATCTACTGCCTGGAAGGAGACAGTTGTCAAATTTGTGTAAAATTAAACTCACAAACCTCAATTTCCTTACAAGCATCTCTAATTTGGCTTAAGGATCATCAGAAATGCATGAAAAAATCATGATATGGCCCTATTAACCATCAATTTATCCTAAAATGTGTATGGTCTTGTGGTGTAGCTGGTAAGTTGACTGACTATGGATTACATCAGCATGGGTTCAATCCTCCTTGCTGCCCTTTTTACAGTTGTAAAATTGGAAAGTATCATGCTCACTGTTTAGTCCCAAACAGTGACGAGGCCCTTTCTAACAGTGCCAAGGCTATTTACTGTTGTTTACAGATAGTGCCAAGGCTGTCAATTCTCTACTAAATTGTGTAGCCAGTAAGTGCTTAATTGGATTGTAATATGTTCAACCTAATAAATCAACTGCCTAAGGGTCTGTTCAGTAACCAAACCCAGGTTTGGGTCTGGATTTGATTTTAGACACTGTATGTCTATCAGGGCCAATTGTAAGGCGACGAGCAAAATGAGAGCTTATCAGGCCACTCAAAGACTTGGAGAAACTTATAATACCAAAACTAAAGAATACAGCGGATAGCTAAGGGCTTAAATACTAAATGGCTATCTGGTCGACGAGTAAGCATAAGTGGAGTAAAGAGATAACAAGGGAAAAAAGATAAGTTATCTGTGTCGCATGTTCTGCGATAAGCTATCAGAAGCTAATTTAAAAGATAGTGGATAAGGGAAATGAAAGATAGTGTGATATGAAAGTGA
Organism: Megacollybia marginata; assembly: GCA_003313965.1. NCBI lineage: Eukaryota > Fungi > Basidiomycota > Agaricomycetes > Agaricales > Porotheleaceae > Megacollybia > Megacollybia marginata. The sequence continues at coordinate 22,982 of QLOY01002472.1, forward strand.
AATGAAGTAGGGTTCTGATAAGACACGCGGGATAAGGCACCTGATTTGGGAATTCGTACCATTACCCCCCCTTTAAGATCATGGTCCCCATGATGGTGTTGTGAATTGGAATATTGGTTTGAAGGAATCGAGGATAGTTCGGTTGGTCGTGATGACGATTCCTCGATTTGTAGATATTGGTTTTGGCTTGTGAGGGTATTTTTTGTGGAAGTTATCCACTTCTTCTTCGGCATGTCGAACATTTCCACGAGGTTCCCAGGAATTTTCTGCATTGGAGAAACCTTTCCATTTGACCAGATATTCGATATATCGACCCTTTTTGCGACTATCCACGATAGATTCAACTTCAAATTCTTCTTCTCCTTCGATTAAATCTGGTGGCGGTGGTGGTTCATCAGGTTGGATATCGAAGGAAGGTTTGGTGAAGGGTTTAAGTAGCTTTTCGTTGAACACATCATGTTTTCGTCGCCAGGTAGGATTCTGCGGTAGTTTGAGCTGATATGCTGCTTGCCCCACCTTTTCTATGATTACGAAGGGTCCATATCGTAAGTGATCTAACTTCTTGGCAGGTCATTGGGTTTTGATGTTCGTGCCTTCTAACCATACCAGGTCTCTGGGTTTGTACTCTCGAGATTCAGAGCGGTGCTTGTCAAATTGTTGTTTCATTGCGGCCTTTGCTAGGGCCAAAGCCGCTTCTGCTTCCTGTCTCGTGTTGGAGAGTCGTTTAACCCATTCTGTGGCCGAAGGTACTTGATCTCTCTGTAGCTCTGTGCCTGTGTAAGGGTGATAACCGTGATCAACGAAGAACGGTGATTGTTTCGTCATGGAATGAACTTGATTGTTGTAACTGAATTCCATGATGGCGCACCATTCGCTCCAGTTGTCTTGTAGGTAGTTGACAAATAGGCGAAGGTATGCTTCTACCTCTTGGTTCGCCCTTTCCGTTTGACCGTCCATTTCTGGGTGGTAACCTGTGGATAGATGCCGTTTGATGCCAAGTTGTTTACATATTTGATCCCATGCTTTAGCCACTGTTTGGGGTCCTCGATCTGATATTAGGATTTCTGGAAGACCGTGGTATCGGATTACTCTATCTCATATGAGATTGGCGAATCCTTCTGCGCTGAGTTCCATGTGTGTGGGTTCGACATGTATGCGATGGCTGTAGGTGTTGGTGAAGACTTCAATTGCATTGAAGCCGTTAGATTCGGGGAGGGGTCCTATCATGTCTGCTGTGACCTTGCGCCAAGGTTGTTTAGGTATGTCGTGTGGGTTAAGAGGGGCGTGTAAGGGTTGTCGATCAATTTTATCTTCTTGGCATTTGATACAACCATCAACGTATCGGCGAATCATTTTCTGCATCTGGGGCCACCAATAGTTTTGCTGAATGAGTTCCTGGGTTTTGTATCTCCCTGGATGTCCGGCTAGTGGGTTGTCATGGTGGTCTCAGATGATTCGTTCACATAGTTTGTGGTTCTTTGGCACATAGATGCGATTGTCGTAAAAGATTAGCCCGTCTGATTCCTTCCATTTCTTGTCTCTACCTTCCAAAGCTTGTTTGGCTGAAGGATCTAACTTTCGTAATGGATCCTTTAGCTCTGGTAGGTATTCTGGTGGATCATGAATCACGATTGCTTCTAGCGCTCTGAACATCATAGGTGCTAACATGACGACATTTTCATTGTCTTTGTGCCCCATGTCGTGGTCTGGTCTCCTAGATAATAAATCTGCCCGTTGGTTTTGTTTGCCCGGTTTGTGATGTAGGGTATAGTCATAGTCCGCTAGTTCTGTGACCCAGCGGGCTTGTCGTCGATTGAGCTTCTGTGGTTGTCGGAAATATTGTAAGTTTTGATGATCTGTCCAGATCTCGAAGGTTTGTCTGGCTCCTAGCACCAGGTGTCTCCATTCCGCCAAGGCTTCCATGATAGCGAGCATCTCTTTGTCATAGATCTCGTAATTCCGTTCTGTGGGTGAAAGCGCCTTGGAATGGAAGGCGACCGGGTGCCATTTGCCTTCTATCTGTTGTGAAATTACTGCACCGATCGCTCCTTCTGATGCATCTGCTTCTATTCTAAATTGTCCTTTGTCTTCGGGTATGCGAAGACAAGGTGCTGTCGTGATGGTTTTCTTTAGTGTGTCGAAGGCCGTTTGCTGTTCCGTTCCCCATTTCCATGCATCGTTCCCGGTTAGCTGCGTCATGGGTTTCGCGATTTTACTGTAATCTTTAACGAATCTCCTGTAAAAGTTGCAGAACCCTAGAAATTGTTGCAGCTCCTTCTTGTTGTTAGGAACTGGCCATTTTCGAATGCCGTTGACCTTGATCGGGTCCATTTCGACCTTGCCTTCTGAGACGATTAGCCCTAAAAATTCTATTTGTTGTTTTTCGAATTCACATTTTTCTGGTTTTAAATAAAGTTTGTTGGCCCTGAGGATGGATAAGACCTGATGAACGAGTTTACGGTGTTCATCTAGGTTGTTGGTGAAGATGAGTATGTCGTCAATGTAAACGAGAACCTTTCCAGTATTGATTAAGTCTCGTAAGAGTTCATTCATCATCGTCTGAAATGTGGCGGGTGAATTAGTGAGTCCGAAGAACATTACCAAAGGTTCGAATAACCCTCGGTTAGTGAGGAACGCTGCCTTCCATTCGTCTCCTTCTTTGATTCACACGTTATTGTATCCCCATCGTACATCGAGCTTTGTGAAATATTTGGCGCCTTTCAGCTTGTTCACTAGCTCTTGAATAAGGGGAAGAGGGTATCGGTTCTTGATGGTCATGTCGTTGAGTTTCCGATAATCTTGTACTGGCCTTAGTCTTCCATCCTTTTTCTTGATAAAGAAGAAGGGTGAGGCCATAGGAGATTTGGAGGGTTGAATACGTCCGGTGCGTAAATGTTCTTCGAGGAACACGTCGAGTTCCTTCTGTTCATCTAGGTTGAGGGGGTACACTTTGCATCCTGTTGGTTCTGATCCCGGTTTTAGCTCTATAGCATGGTCCCAAGGTCGGTTTGGTGGTAGGGTATCGAATTCAGTTTTCTCGAAGACTTCTTCGAACCCCTTGTACTGTTCTGGGATTGGGTCCGTCTTCTTGTTTCTCTCGAATTCTTCCGCTAATGCATTGGCGATGGATTGATGAGCTCGCATGAATGCTTTGTTCCTTCGCACGTTGCGAGACGGCTTTGGGTATTTCATCCAGATCCTGTCTCCTTCTTCGACGTCTTCTGGTTCCAGTTCTGTGTATCCGCATGCCGAGGGGCATCTGGTGAAATGCACGGATCCAGTATCCCAGTCGACTTCTGGGTTGTGGAAGCTTAACCATTCGTGTCCCAGGAATACGTCCGATCGTCCCAGATTGGTGACCGCAAACTTTCAGATCTCTGAGTGTCCTTCTACGATCATCTTCATTTCCGCGTAGTGTGTGATTTTTCCATTATTGTTTTCCGTTCCGTCTGTGTTATACGCCGAGATTGGGTGTTCCCATCTGTGTAAGGACAACCCTTTCTCTTTCGCGAACCGTTGACTGATACAACTGCCCGTGCAGCCGCTATCAAGAAGCGCTTGTGTTTGATACTTGGTTCCCTTCTCTAGGTCCTGGAGTTCTATTTGAATATTTAACTCCCGATCCGTTTTTATAGTTCTGAAGACGAATCGTTTTGGCTCATGGAGGTCTTCTAGCCAATCTAAGGCTTCGTTGGTTGGAATGGTTAGCAATTGTTTAACGAGGTGCTGGTTTACTTCTTGTTGTTTTTGATCGTGTACCCATTGCTTTAGTGTCCCCATTCCTGCTTCAGCGGCTAGGTCTCGTAGTTGTGATAAAACCCATAAAGAGGAGAAAGGTTTTGGCTTCTTTTGTTCCGGTGGTTGTTCCTGGAAGTGACCCGAAGAAGGAGGGTTAGGTTCTTCGTCTTCGACTTCTTCGATCGTTGTCTTCCATTTGCTTTCTGTTTTGACGCTGGACTCTTTTGCATGTGAAAAAGATGTATTCCTATTGTACAATGCCTCGGGGCATGTCTGACAAGAAACATGTGCATAAGAGTCCTGGACTGGGGATGACGAAGTCGCGTCTGCTTCGCTCCCATCTAAAAACCCGCAGCTTTCTTCAGCTGTTCCTTTTCTTCGTCCGTGATTTGTGTGAAATCGATAGTTTCTAGCGTGCGCGTGGTGAAAGGTCGTTTTGGTGGAGGTTTGAGGTGACAGTATCGACCGGGGTGTTTGTTGTGGCAATCCGGACATTCCCCTCTACAGTCTCGAGAGAGGTGACGTCCCATCTTCTTGCAGTGTCGACATTCGAGCAGTCGTTTGGTTCGTCCTGCATCGATGTCCATGGGCTGTCCTTGTCCTCCATATGTTTGGGCCGGTGTGTAATGTTCTGACGTGGTGTGAGTAGGTCGTTGTGGCAGTGCATGTTGTCGAGGCGGTATAGGCTTTCCGGTGTGAAAGGCGCTGAATCTCGTTTTCTCTTCTTCGAGTGCCATTTCTATGTTGTATAGCCTTTGTTTTACCGCGTCGTATTGGGTTGGAATGGGTATTCCCCCTCGATATAGTTCTCTGGTGATCTCGTGTCGTACTTGGTTTTTGAGGAGATCGATGAGTACGTTGTCCAATTTGTGATATCCTGCAGTTGCTGCTTTGAGTTCAAACCTAGTGAAATACTCTGTTAAAGAGTCTTTTCCTTGTCGAAGTTGTCTGAGCTCGTTGGCGGTGTTTATCTGCAAGTTTGGATCTTCGAAGGAGTTTTTTAGTTCCGCGATGAAGGCGCCGTAGTCTTCAGTGTTTAGAGTTCCGTTGTAAAAATTATCCACTTTCCAGTTTCAGAGCCAGTCCGAAGCGACGCATGATGTTCCGTCTTCTGTACCCAGGTATGAGATGACGAACCAGATTTTCTGGCTGTCCATCTGGAAGTCCCTTTCGTTGGCCTGAAGATATGTGTCGACCACTAGGAAGAATCCTTCCCATTTCGTTTTATCTCCTGTGAGCCTAGGTGGTTTCGCGATTTTGATCTTTGCAGCTGACGAGGTGGTTACGGTCAGAGCTGGCGGAGTGTATCCGAGAGGGAACACATCTGGTTCTATGAGGACGGTTCCAGCCCCTTCTTGTCGTAAAAGGAGGGTACCCATCATTCCTACTGTCGATTCGAATATTCGGACTATTTCTCCTATTGGTGTGTGTCTCGTTGCATTGCTGTGAATTTCGTAGAGCCCGTCTGCTAGTGTGTTTCCTCGAACCCTGGCGAAGTATTTTTTGGTCGTTCGTCTTCTGACATATAGGGTGAGTTTGGCAATTATTCGGGCATCAGGTTGTCCTGCTGGTGGGAAGTAATAGGGTGGTTTTGTGGTATCAATCTCAGTAGGGACCGAGGTTGATGCGGCTGTGTCCATGTCTGTCATGTTTTAAATCGAACTTTCAAAGCTGATTTGGTAGGTGTTAGCGTTCTGTGTTGTGGAGTGGAGATAGGTGTCTCTTCGACTGGTAATTCTTGAAGCGAAGGTCGGGGCGTTTCTGGTTCTGGTGACTGAGGTGGAGTGAAGAAGCTTTCTTCGAAGGGCACCGGAATGTCTTCAGGGTCTTCGGTGAAAGTGTCAAGAAAGTTGTATTCTTCTACTGCTTCTTCAAGAAAGTCGGTTGTAATAATAACGTCTCTGGGTTCGAATGTTTTTCTGTCTGAGTCGTATCGAATCTCTGGGATGTATCCAACGTATACGTTACGATAAACGTGGTACGATCTGTCGGGTTGCGCGTGAGTTACAAAGTGATTTGGTCCATATATGTTATTGATGTATCGCGTTAAGTCAATTGGAGCTGACACTGGTGTTCCCCGTCTCGTTAGACGGAGTGGTGTGGATGTGTTGGGTGTAGACGTGGCTGCGGTCGTGTTGTCTGATAGTGTCGTATATGGCTCTGAGAGTTTCTTCAACTGCGACTGGGTCTCTTTCTTCGATTAGTTCCTGTTGTAGGATGAAGCTGAAGAAACTTCTTTTGTCGTCGGTTAGAATGTTCAGTGACCACAGTAGATCGACTGAGTGTAAGTAGTGTGATTCTTTTTCGAGAGCTGCCCTGAGCACGCCCCAAATTTTCAAATAGTCTGTATTTTCGTCGCTAAAACATCGGCAAGTGGTTATAAACCAATCTTCTAACCGTGCTTGTGATAGGTTTGCTATTCTCGTCTGAGTCTGAGAGAGCGCCGGGGCGTCTCTTCGTCTGGTTGTCGTTTGCGTTTGTTGCGCCGTGTTGGCGTCTTCATGGTGCTGTGCTGAAATGTTTCTAACTCCGCTGCAAGGAGTTTGCCTTCTGCTGACTGATCAGCTGGTTCAGTAGATTCTATGCATATAATCCCAATAACAAGCAAAAATGTTTTTGCATAGATTTCCAATAGCAATGGCTGGGCTATCAGGCCCCTTATATTGCCATTGGGGCCGTACCACGGCATGGCTGGCACCTCGGCCACTTCTGTTTTAAAATAGCTACATCAAACTTAATCCTATTTTTGATAAAAAACAATAAAATGATCAAATCTGAAAATAAAATAATAATAATGGAAACCATACTAACAATAGAGGCTATACTAATAATAGAGACCATTAAAGATAGACCATGGCCTATGCCCAGATTAGGCAGGCAGTGACCGTGGGAACTTTTAGCTTCTTTATATGGACAGATACAGAATTTTGATGTGGTTCTAA
>QLOY01002475.1:0-41397 GCA_003313965.1 Megacollybia marginata
GATATAGAAGTCAGACTGTTCTATATTGTCGTGCCAACGAGTGGATGCGCAACGGCGGTGAGCAAAACGTCTTTGACACGGTCACGATATTTGTTTCAAATTGTTTGTATCGATTTGTACCTCCTCCTCGTTTGTCGGACAATCATCATTTCCCTCGAGAACATGACTTCCAGGATTATTGCGTCAACCAGCTCTACTGAAAAGTCAGACAGCAAGCTGCCACTGGCAACTGTGCCAAGCCGAGTCCTCGTGCATGGACTCGCAGTATCAACACGCACTTAGTGAATTCGCTAGTTCTTATCACGTCCCAAACTGCTTCAACTTCCGGGAAAAAGTCTCTACTACTCTCACAGGACTCGGATACCTATACATCACACGGGACTTGAATGCAGCATCAGGATAGATTTCTGAATCTCCGGTGACGTACATCGTTCCGACTTCCAAGAGGTCGTCTGCCTCGTCTGCCCTGGTTCTAAGTATTGATTTTGGGACCACATGTTAGCCCCCCGCCGCAACTGCGTCAATTTTGCTGGCCACGAATAATAACTATCCAGCGATGCCGCTGCATTTTTTAACAAACGGACCGTCATTCCTTCGGCATACCGTCGCGGCAATAGAATGAGGATTATACCCAACGACTGACCTGCTCAAAATGTACTGAAGCCATGTTCACAGCGTACGTTGTATGAGCCTAGGGAAGGTAGGCCACGCTGAGGACCGATTTATTGGCTTTACTGCGTGTTTCGAGTCGTCGGCAAAATTCTTTGTCAACGACTAGGACCTGCGCACGGGCCTAATTTTTTCCGTGTTAAAAAATGAAACGACTGGCTGTTGCCGTTATCTTTTGGGCACGATGTTGGAATCCAAACGCGTAGATGAATTAGCGCAAAGACCACAAGTCTTGATAAATTACTATTCGCTTGGGTACGATTGATCCTCCAGTCCAGAAGCCATGCTGAAGCGAGGGCATGCTCAGCGGACCCGATTTAGACCCAGGTTTAATCACTGGTGTAGGTGGACCTGCGAGGCGCCATGTACGATAAACGAGATAACGTTCGATATACATGGAAAAGCTCGGATCGGCGGATCGCAACCGTTTTCCCGAGAAACGTCCCCAAAGATCAATGCGATATTAATGATCCTCGGATGCAAATCCCCGAACTGCGATTGATAAAGGTTGGCAAGATACTTTATTTTTGTTCGAGACAAGGGGCTGAACTCGACCTGAGGATAAGCTGGCTTTGGGTATTGTACGACCTTTTTTCTGCAAAATACAAGGTGATCCTGAAGTTGGGGTCGCTCCGGACAAGTATCTAGGCCCTTCTGTGGCGTCAAATGGACACGCAGTACATTGGAATGGATGTAGCGGTGCATCCCTAGTAGGTATATGTGATAGGAGCATTACGAACAGGGAGTAAGACCTATAGAAAATCTGTCTGCCTCACGATTGGCCTCATCGATTGTTCATGATACTATTTTTGGAGACAAACTGCCTTATTGAGTATCACGCACACATCACGGGTCACTGTCTAGACCCCTCTTTCAGCGTCATCTCTGATTCACGTCAGACTTAGTTACCTTTAGCTCATTGGTGGCGAAAGACCGACGCCAACTTCTGGCAAGTGGATCATCTTTGTGGGTTCGCCGTCGTTCGCGGCTACAGAATGTATTTCGGTACCTAGCAACATGCTAACAGCATTGATACAACAGCCTAGATCTGCATAACTTGCTTTATCCGGTGTCAGCAACGGACTACGTCCCAAACGGGGCATTGGGGCCCCGCGTCTTCAGCTCCAACCTCAATTCTGAGTCCAAAGACTTCTGGAGAAGGAGAAGGTGGACTCTTTGACGCGTGGTGGTCGGCTTTTGAGTGAACAAACTTTAACATGGCAGAGATTGGAATTGCATACGAATGTCGGTGATGTCCTGCTTTCATAACGTTACTGAAAACTTGACAATTTTCAGCTTCTAAGTACCTAGCGATCTGTTCGTAGCCAAAGTAATTCCTTGCGACACTCGTAACTCCCTTCTTGCCGCTAATCTCGAACTCGTCCAATGAGTGTACATGAAAAGAAAAAAAAAGTCTTCTGAAGGTTCTGTCGTTCTCCCCGATCGGAGATGTCCCAATATTAATTTCTGTGGCGCTGATTTGTCCCTAGACAGGTTGCATGCGAATACAGAGACGTGGATTAGTAAGTGTTCTGCCTAGCAAATTCAAAGTCGGTTAAATTAGGACAAACCTAACTCTTAGCACTAGCCACTAACTGTCATCTGATCGAACCCCCTCGGACACCCAACACCTTAAAAGCCGCAATTTCTGTTCCTCCGACGCATTTTCCCCCAGATGCCCTTCGGTACTCGACTTGGTCGTGTTTGGCAAGTTGCACTCCCTATGTATCTGACCGTTACTAATGAACTCCATTATTAGCCAGGAGAAGCAGCAGCAGCGTGAAAAACACTTCCGTTCCTTTTCGCAGTCTCACTCACCGGCACTCTCGCCCCAGGAACAGAAGATTCATGCCTATACCATCCCAGAACTAGCCACGAAGTGCCAGAATGGTGACGTTACTCCAGAAGACATTCTGCGAGTATATGCCAAGAAGACGTTGGAAGCTCACAGGAAAACCAATTGTATTACAGACATGCTGGTCGATGAAGCACTGGGAACATCAAAGGGTCCTTTTTGTGACACTGACAGTGGCACTGACACTTCTGGCGCAAGACGCCCATTGCTCGGGGTTCCAATTAGCTTGAAAGGTGACAGAACTGCGTAATAACTCTAGGTTTAAACTCACGTCTTCGATCTTCCAGATACGGTAGATATAGTCGGCCACGACAGCACCATCGGATTGGCAGCTAATATCGGGCGACCGGCTCAATCAAATTCGTCTATTGTTCGCCTGCTACAAGATGCTGGAGCGTTGCTTATCGCAAAGACAACTGTTCCAACAGCCCTTCTCGGCACTGATACAGTATCAGATGCCTTCGGGCTTACTACTAACCCATACTCTCCGGACCACGGTGTAGGTGCGTCTGGCGGCGGTGGCGGCGCCCTCTTGGCTTGCGGTGGCAGCAGAATCGAAATTGGTTCAGATGTGGGCGGAAGTGTACGGATTCCAGCCCATGCTTGTGGTGTTTATGGCCTCAAAAGTAGTGTTGGAAGATTCCCTATCCTTGGGAACCATTCGGCCACACCAGGGTTGGAGGCTGTTCAAATGGTCGCTTCCCCTATGGCAGGCAGCTTAGAAGATATGGAAGAGTTTTGGAAGCGGGTCATGGATATGAGACCCTGGGAGTACGACTACACGTGTGTTCCGTTGCCCTGGCGGTCCCTGGGACTTCACTCAGAACGAAGAAAATTGAAATGGGGCGTCATTTGGGAAGATGGTATAATTCTCATGTCACTTTTGCTGCACATGACTGACCATCGTAGGCGTCATACCACCAACACCTGCTTGTAGGCGTGCTTTACAAACTGTTGTCGATGCGCTCAAGGCCGAAGGCCACGAGGTGGTCGACTTGTGCGTCTCGCCCCTGTTTTTTTTGTTATGTCTGACGAAGTTTGTCCGATAGTACTCCGCCACCTATTCCTGAATTCTTGGAGATCGGATATCAGCTGGTTTTTGCAGAAGGAGGTCTGTTTCCAAAAGATTAACATTGCTTCTTCTTTATACTCTGGCAGGTCAGCAAATCCGGGAAGTCTTGCTTCCCTCCGAATTTCCCTCTCCTGCGGTGAAAGCTACACTAGCTCTCGTAAATCTCCCTCGCATAGTGAAGAAATTGATGGCTTCTTACTACCGAAGCTGTGATCCTATTTTCGCGAGGCTCCTGGATGTCCTGCATCCAAAATCCGTTCTAGAAGTGCGTAGACTGGTTGCCAAGCGAGACGAGTTTAGACTACGCTGGAATAATCAGTGGGTGGAGGAAGGTCTGGACTTTGTCTTGACAGTTCCTTTCCCGTTGCCTGCATTGAAAAACGGAACGGCGGAGAAGGCGTCCCTGATGACTGCAGGATATACTCTTTTGTTCAACTTGGTAAAAAGTTTTATACCTGATGTCTCCGACGCTAAAAGAATTTTTAGCTAGACTTTGTCGCTGGAGTAATGCCCGTCACCCATGTTAACAGATTGCAAGATTCATTTCCACCTGATTTCACCTCAGGGACTGAGTACCATGGACTCAATAACATTGCAAAGGCCGCTTATACAGTATACGACGCTGATACTATGCACGGACTCCCCTTAGGCGTGCAGGTTGTTACCAGAAGGCTCGAGGAGGAAAAGGCGATCGAAGGGATGAAGATAATCAAAGATGCATTGAAGAGAAATAACTTGGTGTTCAAAGCTAAATATGCTATGTAATTTGACATCTACTACTACTATGTATTGTACTGTAAGGATCGATATTAATCATTAATTATTCACTGGCAGCACTAGTAGATGGAGTTGGTAGAAATCACATGAGTGATATCCTTTTCCGACGTGTCCTTGATGCGCCAGTTATTGGCATTATTATTCGTCCTTCCCGGTCTCTTCTGCACGCTTGTTCAAGCAGCTAAGGACGACAAAACAAAACTTGGAAACAACACAATTGAAAGAGTCAGCTCTGCCCATACACTCACTCGAAACCTGACCACAAAATAGACAGTCCAACTTCGGACACATTCGATATTCGCCCCATATATCGACCAGGACCTCCAGAATCGGTATGCGGGTGACTTGCATCGTGTCTGTGGCGCTGACAATCCTCAGCTGGTGGGACTTTGGTGCAGATTCTTATGTCGTACGTATTCATAGTAAATAAATCCAGACTCGAAATCTCGCACAGAACACCAACAAACACATTCGTCTGACACGAGCACGACCGTCCCAAATGGTACTCTAATCGTCCTCCCCCAAGTCTCACTCGGTAATGATATTACAGGGCTGGCTCTGGTCGCGGTTGCCTCTCACTTCGTCTAATTTCGTCATAGAAGTCGAGTTCAAGGTATTCAAGACTTGCATACTCTGCCAGATGAGTCTCACCTGTTTCAGGTATCCGGAGAGTCACCAAACCTCTTTGGAGATGGACTCGCGGTATGGCTGACCAAAGAACGCGCTCAGCCAGGCCCCGTCTTTGGAAACCAAGGTAGACGCGTTTAAACCTCCCCTTCTTTTACTTATGTTTAGATAAATTCGAGGGCTTGGGTATCTTCCTAGACACCTACGCAAACGACCGCCATAAGGATTCTTTCCCTCGTATAACAGCCATGCTTGGCGATGGGAAAACGGAATACGACTATGCCCATGACGGTGAGGGCCAGAGCATTGGCTCTTGTTCCGTACGTCCTTGCAAACTATTCTTCTCTTCCTCATAAATGTTCTACATAAAGGCCAATTACAGACGAACAAACGTTGCCACAAAGTTGAAGATCATATATGTTAAAGGCAGCCTGGATGTATGCTTTCCATCCACACCATGCAATTACCACTGCTGAGTTCTGTTCTCAGGTCAAAGTTCAATACAAAGCTTGTACGTACCTTTAAGAGAGTAAACTCACCACTTGGCCTCACTTCTTCCAGGGGACGACTGGACCGATTGTTTCCGCGTTGAAAAGTTTTCGTTACCAGTTTCACCTTTCCTCGGATTTTCAGCGATGACAGGAGATGTATTCGACGCTCATGAGTTCGTCGCGTCCGGCTTTTGACAATCCATTCAAACTAACTGGCGTTTCAGTATCATCTCTGTTGCAACCCACTCCGCAATAATTTCCAACCCGGACAAACCACCAAACAAGCTCTCGACATCCCCAAGCGGCCGTGCACCTGATTCTAGTGGTGGTTCGTGGAGTGGTTTCTTCTTCAAGCTTTTCCTTTTTGTGGGGCTTTGTGTTGGTGGATATTACGGATATCTTGAATACCAGCGACGAAACCGATACGGTGGGGGTAATTACGGCGGAGGTAACTATGGTGGAGGTAACTACGGTGGTTACGGTGGCAGCGGAATGGGAGGATATAACGCCAGAGGAGGCTTCAACAGTCCAATGTACGGCGGTAACAGATTCTAATTCATGTAAACTACACAAGTCATATTGCCTTTTCCTGCGGGGACCGGGTTCTTGTTATACAATGCTATCTACTGAATGTACCTACTTGCAAAATGTGATGAAAAGCTATAACTACTACTATGCTACGTAAAATGCGGGATATAGATGCCACAAGTGAGAAGACTACTACTACTAAGAGATGAATTGACTACAACTACCAGAAAACTACACCTACGAAAGAGACAGAGAGGAGACACAGACGGAAACAGAGACGGAGAGAGCGACATCATTATGACAAAAAGAGTGACCGTTGCATGAAGAAAGCCTGCAAGAATACATGTCTAGACACCGTAGCGCATAGCCAGACGTTCCTGAATCGCGGGAGGGAATGCAGCAACTTGTGCTGCCCAACCTGCTTCATCATGTTGCTTGAAACCTTGCAACAAGGTCTGGAACATCTGGTTTAACTCTGGCGAGGGCGTCGTCCAACGTACAATCGAGTTGCAGAACCAAAGAAGACTCTGTTGTCAAACAGTCAGTCAGGCAACATAATTGATAAACCAGCCGAACCTTAGCAATGCCAGCAGGATTCGTTTGGACCATCGTGCACAGCCCGCGGAATGCCGAATCTTTTTCTTCGTTGTCTCGAATCTCGTAAAGAGCTTGGCACCAAGCCTGAGCAAACTCGGGGAGGTGTGGGGCGACGAGGGTAGGGTGCATCAACCCGATTCGTCCAATGGATACAGCGGCATTTTCGTGCAGACTGCGAGGAGCCTTTGGATGGAGCAGAATCGGGATGAGTCTCGAAATAAGCGGGTTGACCCACTGCTGGAATTCGGGATCATCTAATAAAACGTTAATATGAGAAAAAAACCTGAGTAGTAACCGCTGACCACGGCCAAAACGTAACGCGACTTCACCAACCGACCACGCAGCATTGTTAGACGCGCTGATGAACTCGACTTTGGGTTCTGGATCCAGTTGCAGGATCAGCTCGGACATGATCCCAGGCATGTGCGGACGCAGCAAAGTAAAGCACCCCATTGCCATGTCTCCAACCAGAGCATAAGCAGACTGTCTGACAGGAGCTTGAGGATGTTTGAGACAGACCGTAAGGAGCGAAAGGAGGTTCGGTTGGCTGTGACTAATCAGAGGTTCTAATGCCATTCCAAGACCTTGAGTAAGACCTGAGAGTAGGTCAAGCGCGACGACGAGGAACGATCTGTCAGGTTCATCCATATCGGGATTTTGCTGGTAAGCTTGGTACTGGAGGAGAGCGTTGTGAATAATGTTGTTGCAACGTTCAAAGACAGGCGTGGCGTAGGGAATGAAAGCAGAGCCCATAGCAATAGTCACTGACGCAAGACACTAGAATACATTAAAAACAACGAAAAGGATAATCTAGAAGCTTGCCTCCAATAACGGGATGAGATTGGGATCATCATCCTTGAGTTTGGCCCAACGCGCAGTTAAGGGAGGCATAAGGATTTCGACGTAAGTCGGATTCGCAAGTGAGCGGCCTACTGCATCAGCCAAGGTACCGACAGCGTCGTACAGGATAAGCATATTCTTGTGTTGATACTTCTCAAATGCGAAGACCAAGTTACGAAGGACTGGTTCGAGATACGGAGCAAGCTCTGGACCGGCATCTTCTTCGAGAGTCGCGAAAGCACTGCAGCCGGCCTCCTGGACACGCTTATTGTTGTCCAAAACCATACGAAGGAGCTTACAAAAATTATTAGATAGAGACAGGAGACGAATGCAGACTTACACCCTCCATCGTAGGAATGAAATATTTGGCTTTGTGCTCATCAGATATCGGCTGAGTGGTCCAGCTAGCATAGCGACCAAGAGTCCAGCATGTAATCGATCGAATGAGAGGCTGTAAACAAAATCAGCAAATGCACACCGAGAAACAGTAATGCCGGTACCTTTGAATCATTTAAGGTATTAATCAAATATGGCACAAGGGTGTGCAAATGGGGTTCTATAGGTTCTATACACCCTAGTGCAGCAGGTAAGCGAGTATTCAATCAAGGGTCAAGGGTCTAATCACCTTCAGCCATAGCACCGAGGGCAAGGATGCCACTTTCCCTCTGGAGCCAATCATTGCTCCACAGCTTCTCTTTCAATGGACCGAGGAGCACGTTTAGGAGATCACCGCCGAAGCGAACAGCCAGGACGTCCAAAGCTGCTGCTGCGCATTTACGAAGATTCCATTCGGTGGACATCTCATCAGCAAAATCGTCATCGTCCAAATCATCGTCTTCGTCTGAATCGTAGGTTTCTTCACCGTAGGCACCCACTCGAGGCTTGGGTGCTGCCGCCGCCGCCGCCTCGCTACTGTTAGGATCGCGTTCCATGCCGTGTGTTTTGCCTCCATAGTGCCGTGGCTTGATATCAGAGTCTTTATCGGGCACCAAGGAATCGTCCGCATCTCCTTCTAACCAAAGAAGGTCGTCCTCCCCATAAACCATACAGTCAAGTAAGACCGGTGCGACTTTACCGAGTAAAGGCTGCAAGTAGCCGACGAGTTCTGCATCCTCAGCGAAAGTGAGCCAAAACTCGCAAGCCTCGAGAGCAACATTCTCGTTCTTGTCTTTGGTGGAGTAGAGCATGTACTCCGCCACGTTTTGCATCTCGGGCATCAATTTCTCTGGTCGGGCAGCCAAGAGAAGCACAAGCGCCTGACAAACGTGACGACGAACGGAGGGATCCTCGTCCGAGGCTCGCTTGAAGAGACAGGCAATGAAAGCATCGATGTGAACAAACAAAGATTGACAGTTGATCGGGACGAAATACGACAAGCATGCGACCGCGTGAGAGCGCATTTTAGAAGCGGGATGATCGGCAAGAATGAGGAATTTGGGAATCATGTAGTCGAGTGGCCTCGTTCCATTGATTTCAACGTCCATTTTTCTGGGGTAGTCTTCACATGCCTTTTCGAGTACGTTGAAGGCGGCCTGGGAATAAGTGAGCATATAGACGCGCGGTGAAAGAAAAAACACGGACTTCCTGTCTATCAAGGTCTGTAGATTCCAGCATTGCCATAAGTTGCTGCAGACATTCTGGCCAGAACCTGGGCTCCAATACACCCAAGAAAGCGACGATGTCTTGGCCGGCGGCATTCCTGATCATGATTGACGAGTCATTGAACGCTGCAAGGATTGCAGCCTTCACAAACTCGGATACTTCAGGACTTGCGCCGATAATAAGACGAGAATTATTTTTCAACAGGTAGCCTGCGATTGTGCGGACTCGTTCTTCCTCCTGAGTCATGTACTGCAGGATATATGCGAGATAAGCTATGTAGTCTGGAACTCGTGTAAAGCTGTTCAATTTCTGTGGAAGGTCAATGAAGGTGCCATTGGAAGACGAGACGAGCACCGACTTGAGTGATGTTTCGTTGGACTTGAGGATTCATATCAGTGGATTCATGAATGGTGCGTAGTATTTCCTGCAGTCCTGCAGGTTGAGGATTCCAGGATGTCATGATCAATTAACGCGTTAAGCCAGCAGAGTCGTGGTCAAGTTCAGAGTATAAAGAAGATCTGAGTTGTCCCTTGTTGATTGCGTGACACTGATGTGACCCATGCATGTCACACTCATCTCATCATCCCGATTTCTTTCACATCTTTTTGTTCGTTTCACTATTAATTGTACTATAGACGACGTCCTGATGGCCTGCAGATAATGCTCAGAACGATTTCCATCAGGCCCATCTCGCTTTCGGATGTAGATCTAATCTTGCAACAGACCAATTCGTGATCTTCTTCTCAAGAAGCTACATAATATCAAGAGTTTATATCTCAATCGATGCGCCGATAAGGGTCACTCGAGTACGAATTTTGTACTGGAATACTCACATCTATTGCTTCTGGTGTCCGAGTTACCCTGAAAACTGGGGTAAACATATGATTGGCACCAGCAATAGTACCACATCACCGAGCGGACCGGGGACAGATTGAGTGAAGGCCACAAGATGAAAGACTGAATGCTTGCTTCTTCTATCAGCCGAGTAAGAGTCTTCCTCGTTCACTTCCGTCCGAAATTCAAGATGGCCACTACAGCAAGGTTCGCTATAAGCAGTGCATATACTGATGGATAGAATCAGTCTTCATCAGGCTAAAATGAACTAGCATTCAGGCACACCAACTTCCATACATTTCCCACGCCACAAAAAAATGAGGTGGTTCGACAGTCCGAAAGTTACTAGAGTAAGCGAAATCGGAACCGCGACGCTGTCGTCGGCACGCCGAGGGAGTTGAGTTACGAAGACGCGGAATCCTATACAACCTCAACATGAACAGCGAATGGCCGAAAAGTAGCCGAAAAGTCTCGCGGCCGAAGATCTGAAGACCTAGGCCAACAATAGGCCAAACCTAGGCACCAGGTTGAGGAAGAAAGATTCTGCCTGTAATGACTTATGCAATCGTGATTTGATACTTTACAGTTGGCAGATATTAAGGTGCCTGCAATATTACAAGGTGGCGGGGCGTAACAACGATCACTACGACGCCATCAGCACAATCATGATGCTTGGGCGTATACACGTACCTCTATTCAGAATACCCATCATCTTCTCTGCTCGCCGGAGCGATCTTCTCAGTCAAGTTGCTGACTCGTTCATATACCGCAAACACAATAGCCTGTCCGGGTGCAACCCGCAAGATACGGGGTGTGATGCCCTTGTAAAATGAGCGTACTCCCTCTTGGGTCCACATGTCCTGTGCAATGGCGACTATTCGTCTAAATGCAGAGACTCCGAGAACCGCTGTCGCTTTCTGTAGCCCTAGACATGAGTTAGTCGCGTAGAACGAGACGGTGCAGCCGAAAACATACGCGTCTTAATGGTGTCAATAGGAGCATTGCACATTGGTCCAGTCGCTCCAGATATCAAACCGATGACCATGTGTTGATACGAAGGCAACTCTGTAAACTGGGGTTGTAACCTATGCAAAAGCTTCTTCAACTCTTGATACGTTGTAAAGTTAGCGCCTATAAGAGTCAGATTACTTGCTCACGGTTATGCCAAGTAGGCACCCACCCTGATTAGTCGCCTGTCGCAAAGCGGTCAACGATACACCGCGATATAACGTCGTCAATCCCTCTTCACGGATGATGGTATAAACAGCATGGCCCGCGTTCCGATATCTAGGAGTTTCTAAAGGATCCGCCAGGGAATGCTGCTGTGCCTGCAATCTAATCTTCACCACTTCCATAGGTGTCACGACGGCGATAGCTTCTGTCGTTCCCGCACCTAGGCCGGCTATCCGACGGAAGGCAATGTCAGAAAAAGTGCCAAGTATACAACATGTGGACCTGCCTATAAAAATGTTACCAAGATTGGTCTTTCCTGTCGCTGGATCCGCTAGCCATGACTTGTAGGCTTCAAAACTGGCAAAACGTATACCCATCTTTGGAACGATGCCTGAAAGGACTGCACCAAGACCCTTGTACAATGCAAGCGGAGTTTCACGTTTGACGATATAGGCACCTGTTGCAAAGAATCCCCTTGCTTTCGTCTGGTGGGTTGATTATAGAAAGCCCGCCGAGTGGTTGGAGAAACTTACACCAGGTGTGCGCCCAGAGCGAGATAACTGCATACGGACCTTGATAGTATCAAGTGGTTGGCATGTTAACTGCACCACCGTTCGATTCAGCGAAATCGTCGATAGATATAACGCACCGCTTCACAAGCCCCAGCTATGCCGCCAGCAGTGATGTGAGTAGCAAAACCTACGGGTTTCTTGTTACTGTTGCGAGACATAATTTATACAGTCTATATGGCGATGCCAGTATGAAAGCTAGGGGAGATAGAGGAGGTAGACCCTAAACTGAACAAACACGCCTTTAAGAGCGATCGGTTTCACGTGAAATGGGTTCCGACGATCCCTCCGCATCATACAATAAAATGCCTTGGCGGAGATCCGAAAGTCGAAACAAAGTTCTTCTCCAAGTTTGTAAGTGAGTTCCACGCATGTTGGCAGCTGCTGCAGTGTTGCCTCGCTCGCTTGACTCGGCTTATGTGAAATGATTGGCGGCGAATCGCGCGTGACTGACATCGAGGTTGCTTGAAGGGCTTCAAAACTGCAGAACATTCTGTTTTGAGGCTTTGGACACGAAGAATGATTCTGGCTGCACGTTGTCGCGACATGTACGGTGGAATGCTGAGACCTACATTTGGATCACGTGGTAATTCTAATCGCCATATGCCTTCCCTTCGTTCTTCATTATGACTGAACCTGAACTCCTTGACCTGCTTGCATGTCCTCACACCTGTCCCCACAGTCAGACTGGCTTCAGAGAGGACAGCTTAGTTGGCTGCTATCTCTTCACTGGCTTTCATCATGGCTACTACATTTCTAGACATGTTTCTCCGAGTCGGGTTTTACATCGCTTCTGCAACTCAAACTGCCAAGTCCAAATAGCTTCGCCCTCACCAACGTCTCGTCCCGCTTCAACCGCTGAGATCAAAAGGTGGCTACCCTGGCTGTCTGGTCTGACAACGGATCCAAACAAGAGGGCGTGGTTTGATAGATATATAGCTAAATATCCGCAATACGCCCCTTACTACTTCACATCTCCCCCTCCTGGCTCACCTCCTACGCCTTCTCCCTTTACCGATGGTCGAGAGGGCGTACCTATCAATGGTGCCTGGTTCAGTAAATTGCATCTTGGAACTCTTCCTTACCCTGATCCTCCTGCTCCTCAAAGAATTACCTCTGGATTGAATTTCAAGTTCGCGTCTTCTTATACAGATTTCTTTCAGAATCACGTGAAGGTTGAAGAAGATACCAAACCATTGGCTTGTATTGTAGGTATCTTACTACCGTTCCGAAGCACGCTAACTCGGAGTCCTTTCCTGAGTCCTACTACTCACGTAGAAGGTCGGAAGCTGAAGCACCTACTTTGAAGCGAGAACCAGGCAAGTCTTCCTGCCACAGTCTACAACTCAACAATCTCATAGCTACAGTCCGAAAGAACGCTATAGACCTGACGCTACG
Source organism: Megacollybia marginata (assembly GCA_003313965.1). NCBI lineage: Eukaryota > Fungi > Basidiomycota > Agaricomycetes > Agaricales > Porotheleaceae > Megacollybia > Megacollybia marginata. The sequence goes on from QLOY01002475.1 coordinate 13,033, forward strand.
CAGAGATACTCCTCAGTTGAAAGCGGAGCCCGTCGAAGATGTGATCCCACCAGAGAACGTCGCAGAGCAGTCGACCACAGACATGTCGCAACCTACCGTCTGCGCCCAAAATGAGATGCTCGTAGACCACCTTTCGACACCCGGGCTCAGTCATCCTGTGCCTGTACAATCTGTTAAAATTGAATCACCATCCATGCCCTCTGCCGCTGTCGACCTGGTGGGTTTTCCAGGGTCAGTCGTACCTTACTGACAATTTTCAGCGTCCAACTGAAACTGCAGAACTTTATGTATCTCAACCAAAAGTGTGTCTCGACTTGAGGTCTAATCCTTGCCTGATCCTTTGCTTACAGGCCTCTGAGACTCGCTCTAGTAACTCGTCTGTTGACAGGTTCTCTCATCAGCAGGACGAATGTTTCCCCTCCACTGTCGTTGGATCTACCCATCCTCTACCGCATCCTAGAACAAACTCCACACAGGTCAAGGAGCCTTCTATGACTCTTGAAATGTACGCGTGCCCCCACACTTGCCCCCACACTCCCGTCGGCTGTAGAGAAGATAGCCTAGAAGGTTGTTATCTTTTCACCGGCTTCGACAGAGACTATGTATCTAGACACGCTTCCCTGCAGGCTGTACACAGCTTTTGCAGTCCCAAGTGCTACGTTCAAGCAGCTGCATCCAAGCCAACCTATCGTCTCGCTTCAGACGCGGAGATAAAAAGGTGGCTACCCTGGATTTCCGGTTTAACGATGGATCCAAACAAACGGAGATGGTTCGAGGGCTATATAACTAAATATCCGCAGTACTCCCCTTATTATTTCACGTCTCCTCCTTTCTGTTCGCAGCCTAAGCCTTCCCCTTTCACTGATGGTCGGCAAGGTGTGTCTGTCAGTTCCAAGTGGCCCAAGTGTTGCGGAATTCTACCTAACCCCGATCCTCCTCCGCCTCTGAGGTTAGCTTTGACGCGAGCGACGTCTTATACAGAGTTCTTTGATGAACTTGGACAATCAAGGAGACCTGGCCGTCTCGAACCCAAGGCCGAATCCCCGTCTATTCCCTTCGCTGCACAACACTCGGTATGTTCTCTCTCACAGCCGAGTTCCTATTTTACTCAGAGATTTTGCAGCCCATTCCAGAACCTCAAGCAGTAAGTTACTCCAGACGATCTGATCGCACATCTTCTAACAGGGTCAAGCTCCCTTCGTCATCCCCTCCTCTAGTAGCAGAAAAAGAGATGTTTGCCGCGCTCGCCGCATTACTCGAGAATCCTCCGCCTGCACCGGATCCTCCCCGGAACGCTGCAGAGTTTAATGCTACACATCATCATTATAATATAGACCAATTCGTTAGGAATGTACAGGATGGATCATTACGGGAGTTCGGGTTTTATCCTCGTATGTTTCCATGTCCTTTACGCTTAAACTCATGGATCTCCAGGAATGATTGGAGCTTCGCCATTGTAGCTTTGTTTTCGATTTTGTTATTTCGTTAACTTGTCCGTCGCATGTTTTCGTTGTGGAGAATTCGTCGTGCATTGTTTAGGTTATGTAGTGCTAATGTTACCTGTAGTAGAACGTTGATACTTACTAGAAGAATTTGCCCGCTTATAGTTTCGAGAGCTCACCAAAATTTGAATGTCAGGCTGATGCCTCGTCGGTTGAGTAAGAAACGTAGAAAAAAACGCCGCCCGAAGCGTTCCCGTAGAGCACCCGGGAGAGTAAGGAGTCGAAGCCGCCCGAAGCGTTATAAGTATCTACTTGCTACCATTGCTGCATAATTTGGTGCCAGTCATGATCAATAGAGTGAGTCACTCACTACATTAGAGACGAGTCATTTCATGACTATCCTAGTGCTTTGCCTTCGGAATGACTCAGTGAGCATCGGTAGCAGTCTTCGTAGATATGGTTGAAAATGCTACGCCACAACTCCCACAGGAATGTGAAGAAGCTCGGATCACGTACCTTCCGAAGCCCTGCATGCTACCAAGGATTCAAGAAGGAAGGAAGACTACTAGGAGCTTTCAGAAGCATCTACTTCAAGTGGTTGAAGTTCATATATGAAGCTTTGAAGGATCCACAAGAGCTGGAAGTTGGCAAGAAGTTGCTTTGAAGAATTTGTTTTTAACTTTTTGCACAACATGTCCGAGTCATGACAGTAAGAAGCCTTTTCGACATAACTTGAAGCTTGAAAGATGGCGTAACTTGTTGGCATCTTTGGCCCGACTCGCGAGCCAGTTGACGCTCGTGACGTCTTACTAGAATACAGAATAGCGCCGCGGCTTGACAATCGTCCCGATTGGCAACGAAGGCGCTTTTCATGATGTCTCTGCGAATATCGATGTCTTTGGTTCTTCCTTTGTGCCATAATCGATATTGACTGCCACACAGAGCTTGAGCTTGAGCTTAAGGGGTGTGAATACAGAGGAAACTGTAATTTTAGTTTGTCTTCCAACGATCTGCTGATTATAGGCCAGAACTTTAAAGGAGCCTTCGAATTCCGCGGATCCTTCCTGTCGAGTTGTCCTTGCGTGACCAGCACGGCTTGCCTCTTACCTTGATGGATTCTCAGGCCTCCGATCCTGCCACTGTATCTAAAGCCCCTACAGCAGCTCAAATCCCAAGGCAAATGAATCGATTGACATCCGAGGCCAAAGCCCTTGTGAATGGTACTTTATCTTTCTAACAGGCGTGCCGTATTCAGCTAATGTGCAGAGCACTTCTCCAAAAATCCTCATTCCACCACCGCTGAAAGAAGGAAATTATTGGATCTCATCCATGTCAGTTCTCTTGCTTCGTCTGCAGTAACTTGACCTTCATTTTCAGCAAATTCCTGGCAACGAATCTTATACACTAAATTCGCTAAATGGACGCTTGCGCACGAAACGAAGTCAAGGCAAGTGGTTACCGTCTCGCCATTTTAATAAAATAATGGGTTTTAGTGGCTGAATCGTTCTTTAGACCATTGTCCGAGTCTGATATAGCCCAATTGACAAAGCTCCTGAACGACACCCCTCAACCCACAAAACACACTTTGATCATTTGGGCCAAGGGATTAGAAATCCCACTCGAGCGTGTCCAGCACTGGCTGCTTTCAAATTCCGGGAGCACAATCGTCAGATCAGATTCCTATCGTCCTTTGACTCCAGCCGAATCTACTTCTCCTGAGCCCTCCCCACTGGGACCAAAAGCTGAGTCTCCAGCCATCGCGTTTGCCCAAGTCCCACACGTACGTTCTTGAAACTTGTGGCGCTGTACTGATTTTCATATAAATTCTACAGCCTGTTCGATCCTCTGTACGTGCTTCGTCTGTTAATAGTTCGCACGTCCCTTTCCATCCAGCAACGGAGAAAGAATATCTACTTGCTGCTATCGCCGCTGCACCGTCTATTACCTTTGAACCTCCACGGAATGCTGCAGAATTCGACGCTCTATACTCCTGGTCTCGTGTAGATCAGTTCGTGAACGAGATTCGCGATGGTTCGTTACGTGACTGGGGCTTCTATCCTCGTATGTAACACTTATATCCCACCATCGCTCTCAATCACCTTGTTTAGATATGCTCAAAGGGCCACCATCTTGATTCATTCCCCTCTTTCTGTCTTCCCGTATCCGCACGTTCTTGTATCCCTCAATTCGCAAGGAGGATCCACATGAAGTGCTCATGTGGCTCTTCCTTGCGCACTGTAGCATATAAACTGCCTTAGCAAGACATTCGTTCACTAGAATTATCACCGCATTAGATGAAAACAGTAATTACAATCTCCATTCTTTAAAGAACTCATAATCATACTCAACAAACGCAACCATGTAATCGGCAATCGTTCCTCCTTCCTCGTTTTCCCCCTCAATTGGCTGCACTTCGACTACTTCCTGGGACGCCACAGCTTCGGTAGGTTCAGCTGCAGGATTCGTAGCACTCTCTCCTTCTGCGTCGCCTCCAAAGTCTGCCTCATCGGCCCCGTACATAACGACCTCTTCCCTTGCTGCAACTTCGGCGGCATGCGCATCCTCCTGGTCCTCAAATTCCCCAAGTGCCTTCGTCAACGCGTTCTCGTCGTTGAACAACGACCGCCAGTCAAATTCCCCCTTTTGGATGACCAAGTCATCTAAAGACCGCTTTTGATTCGCCTTCCGAAGAAGCGCCTCTTCAACAGTATGTTGTGACACAAAACGGTAAATGTGAACGTCGCGAATCTGCCCGATTCGATGTGCCCTATCTTCACATTGCCGATCCATCTGAGGGTTGAAATCACTATCGTAAAAAATGACTGTATCTGCTCCAGTCAAGCTAGGTCGAGTCAGTTAGGTTTTAGATTTACGCAAGCATCAGGCCTTACTTAATTCCAACTCCTCCCGATCGAGACGACGCAATGAAGCAGAACACCCGACTGTCTGCGTTGAACCGCTCAGTGATATACTGTCGATCCTCAATCTTCGTGGCCCCATCCAATCGAAGGTAAAGGTAGCCATGAAAATTGAGAAAAATTTCCAAGACATCCAAAATCCGAGTCATTTGTGTGAAAATTAGCACTCGGGAACCTTTGGCTTTCTTCTCCCGCAACAGGCGAGTCAGTACCTGAAGCTTACCACAGTCATACTGCAATAAGGAAGGATCAGGAAAGGCTATCTGCAGCTTGACACTACTGCGATGTACAGGAGCATCAAAATCCAGAGGCAATTGTTTCAGCGAAAGCTCCCGGCCCCGAAATGCAATACGAGGGACGTCAAGCGCGACAACAGGTGGTGTTGCAAAGGCAAAGCGGTCGATGAACGGTGCCATTTCCTCCGCACGAACAATATATGACTTCACGGCAGAATGCACACTCTGCACCGTATCCATAAAACATGTCCGGAGATCAATTTCGTTCAGTGGGAGAATGGGAGTGTGGAACCGTTTAACAGCAGCTATAAGTTCTTCACTATAGATCGGTGCGGCGTTGATTCGAAGACGGTTGAGATAGGCAAGATGACTCCAATGAGCTACTTGTTTGGCACGAGCTTGCCAGGCTGTGTACGCACGAAACCCCTCAATAGTCCTTGTATCTTTCGGAGGTGGCACTCCGGGAGCATCATACAAGAATGGCATCTTGTAGGTAGCGTCAAGACGTCTGCTTTCGACGGCGGAAATGAGTGCGCTATTCTGGCAGTTGATGAAACGAAGACTAAGCAATTCGAGATTGACTTGTTCCTGCTCGTCTTGTAACAGTTGCCGGCGAATCAAAAGTTCTTTGATTTCAAAATCGGCTATCACTGACCTCTCCATAGCAAACGAAGTGACAATAGGTCGCACTTCGAAGAGGTCAGGATGGTTGCAGACTTTACGTAGTTGCATAAGGATGTTGGCTATCTTCTGATACACGCCAGATCGCAAAGCCTCCTTGGTGTGAGCCCTGGACATAAACTCGTCATAGAGAAACCGCTGTCTCTTGGACAAGGGACAAAAAACGAGATGCTCGAATTTACTTGGCAACTCTTTCTCGACATCACGCTTCAGTCGACGGAGGAGGTACGGGCGAAGTACTGTGTGCAGTTTTGTTACTCGCTGCATATTCTCATCGTCCAAAACATTGCCCATTTCGATTGCCTTTTCCAAAGGGTCTAAAGATGATCAGCGTCCGCTTCATTGTAACCTCTTCTGCTCACTAGAAAACCAATCACTAAACTCTTTCAGATTGGCAAAGTTGGATCCTGACATCAAGAATTGCAGCAATGCCCAGAGTTCCGTGAGGTTATTCTGCAGTGGGGTTCCCGTGAGAAGCAGTCGGCGAAATGATCGGAACATAAGCAAGATATTCCAGCGCTGCGACTTGAAATTCTTGATCATATGGGCCTCATCAAGGATCATATAATACCATGATTTGCGCTTGAAGATATGGGCATCGCGACTGGCAAGCGTATACGACGTGATACACACATTGAAATGATATTTGTCGGTCCAGCCTTGCCGAAGTTCCTTACGCCGTTTGGTCGTACCATGGTAGCTGAGGATCTTGAACCCTGGCAAGAATTTTTTGAACTCCATTTCCCAATTGAGGAGAACGCTCGTTGGCACAATCTACACGCGTCGGTCAGTGAACGACAATCACAAAATACCAGTGATCCTTACGATGAGGTGTGGGCCCCAGATACCGCGATCGCAGGCCAAATGCGCTAGGAGAGAAATGGTTTGAATCGTCTTCCTGCAGACCAATTAGAGAAAACGACTGAAAACGACGGTTGGTGTACAGACCCTAAACCCATCTCATCAGCAAGAATCCCATTCATATTGTTCTTGTGCATCGTAGCAAGCCATTCAAGGCCCGCCTGCTGGTAGGGACGCAGATTTCCACGAAGAAGTAATGGCTGTAGGACTTTGCTATTCGGGTCCCAGATAACGGGTGCCACTGCAAACGGTTTGAGATAGTCCGGGATCTTCACCTCTGTAGTCGGAGGCCGCTGATCATCCGCTTTGTCTCGACTCTGGTCAGTGGCTTCATGCATGTCGTCTGACGGCTGATCTTTGTCTGGTCGTCCATTGTCAGCGTCTTCGCCGTTGAGTTCAGCGGGGTTATCTTCTTCGTCTGGCTTGCCTCCGGCGTCAACGACAAGCTCTTCGTCTGGTTCATCCTGCGCGTCCAGTTCCTGAACTAGCCCGTCGTCCTGCGTGTCTATCTCCAGAGCTGAATCGTCCTGCCGAGAGTCATCTAGGTGTTGCTCTCGCTCGTCAAGGTTACCGTCCATAACACCAGGTCCAAGCGCGGTCTCTTCATGCTCAGCTGGTGTCCCGGGACCACTTTCAGCGTGTCCATTCACGCCCTCATCCTGGAGAACCCTCACGGCCTTCAATGGCGTAGATGTTTGAGTTTTTGGCGGTTGATTCCTAGCATCCCCATTCAAAGGACTATGAGTCCGGGAAGGCTCGGCCGAAGCGAGCATAAGTCGCGTAAGATTAGCAGGCGAATGAGAGCGAGATTGAGACTGGTATGGTTCTGATTGTGGTTCTGGTTCTGGTTCTGGTGAGCTCTCTATGTCCTGGGTGATCATCTCGTCTACGGCGATTGCAGACGACCCGTCGTACCAATCCGGCTCTGGGTGCGTGAAAAGAGGAGATGGTGCAGCTGAAGCACTTCTCGACCTCTGGGGTGTGGAAGGGGGAATCTGAGGGGCATCCGAAGCACTTCTACTTGGCTGCTGGGGTGTAGAGAGAAGCGTCTGGGGTTCAGGAGAAACACTTCCGCTGCGTGGTGTCTGACTCTGCGAGCTTTTGGGTGTGCTCGTCGCTCTCTGATCTTCATCGGGTCCAACGTCTTCGTCTTCCTGAGGCGCGTCAAGACCTTCTCCTTCTCTGCCTGCTTCCTCTTCCTCCTCCTCCTCCTCTTCTTCTTCGCCTTCACTAGCATCCTCTTCTTCTTCGCCCTGGTCCTCATCTTCAGATCCCGAGTCATGAAGCCTGAGACTGCTGGATCTACTCCGGGAGAGGTCGCCACGTGTAAGATCTCCGTGTTGTGTTTCAAGAATATGCCCCGACTGGTCGAGTATAGCATCCAACTGCCTTTCGCCCCTCTTCCGCTCTTCAGACTCCAATTTTAACCGCGCTTGCTCGCGAATATGCTAATGGAACATATCATTAGCTCTAGTCGCCATTCAAACAAACAACTCACAAATACGGCCTTCTTCCATTCAGCAACAACAGCTTTAATCGTACTCTTCGCCAAAGCCCGTAACTTTTTCCCTTCCTGATTCCTCAACTTGTCCTGTTTAGCAGCTTGCTCAACCCAATATGCCTGTATTTTGAGCGCGATATCACCCGCGATCCTCTTTCCGCTCGGTTTTGGTCTTCGATAGGCGATGATAGCACTAACAACGTGAGTCCACGGGTCTTTTGTCTCCGGTCTATTCGAAACTTCATGATACGGGTTCTCGGGATCGTAATCATCAGGTTTAGGAACCAGGCCGCCTTGCTTTTGAAGGTGGGCTATCCGATTGCGCAATGCGGCTTCTTTACTCACTCTCCGTTCGACCAAGTGTTCCACCACATCTTGATCATTGAGGTAGGTATATGAAGACAAGAAAGCCGTGAGGTTGTTGCTGTATTTAGGCTGGAGGGGCTTTTGTATGGGATTTGAATAAGAGGGTGGAGGTCGCCTGACAATGAGTTTGATACGTTTAATGGGAGAAGATGGTGGTCGCGGTGGTTGTGGTGCTGTTGTTATCGGAGCTGGGGCTGGAGCTGGGACTGGGGTGGCTGGGGTTAGGGCTGGGGTTGAAGTTGTAGCTGGCGCACTGATCTAAAGGAACTGAGCATGCCCAAATACATAGAAACCGATTTGTGCTCACCGGTAGGGCTAGTCGTACGGTCACTTTCCGGTACGTCGAAATACCGTTCGGTTGTTTCGTCCCCCCAGGATCATCAACTTGCTCAAACTTTAGTCTCTTCCGGGGTGCAGGAGCTTCTGAAATAGTACGTTTCTGAGGAAGCTTATCTGCGGACGAAGGTAATGACTCGACAGAGTCTTGCGGCGTAGCCCGACGTTTTCTCCTGCCCATAGAGATGCCGACAGATATTGACTCTGCAGGCTCTACGGTGCTCGTACTTGCGGTGTCCACAGAAGATTGGACATCCGCAGCCTTTCCTTTTCCCTTCTTTGATTTTGCTAGAATATCCCATATGGCACTGCTGTCCAGAGGCTTATTCTTTGCTTTCTTAGCTTTAGGAAGAGGTGCAGATATGCTGAACAGCTGGCTCTTTTCCTTTTGCGAGCGCCTTGTCCTGCGAGAAGGACCTGCATCGTCTGTATGTTCGAGGTCGAACTTGGCTTTGTACTGAGAGACATAAGCACCAATTGCAGCAATGAAATGAGTCAAAGCACCTCTCGAAACACAGTGGAATCCTCGCGCTTCGCTTCCTAACAGACTTGATCAGCTAAAGCAGTTAACAGAAGTGATTGCTACCAGAGGATTATAAGCCACCATCGTCTTAAAGTGTTCCATATGAAACATCTCTCTGACCTGTAGCCCATCAATAACGCGGTTTAAGCACTCAAAGCCAACATACGAGCGTGTCATGTCTGTCATATACTTCTTGAAGAGTCTGTTGCTTTTGCTCCAAGATTCGTTCGTCGTCGTCGTCGGGTCTCCTGGTCCTACGACCTGCTCGTCCCACAGTCGAGCCTGTGTTATTTCGTGGCATTTCTCGACAGAGAACCGGTAAGGGCCTTCCTCCTGATCACTTAATGGTGATCTTCTCGGATTCTGAACGGTTTTCAGTGCTCTTCAAACCAAATCTATACCAGCGAATCACCAATTCCACTATAGGATGAAGGACGAGCGTTGTAGAAAATCCCGACCGTGTTGGAAGGACCAGACGTTTGCCAGTCCATTTTTTGGTCGCGGATGGTCTTGTTTACGCGACAAACAAACGCCAAGGATGAGTTATTCCACTTTTTTTTTGCTAATCCTACAACAAGCTAGATGCAATGCAAAATATAGAGTTGTTTATAAAGACAGTGGTCGGCATCGAGCCTGACCTTTTCAATTACAGACAGGTACAATGTCCAGCTCATGGTGTTGGAATGGCGTATTCAAAGTCGGGGAATACGTGTCCAAATAGGTCGGGTGTCAGAAGACCATACGCATCAGAGGCATTATCTTCAGGGTATTTGTCGAATCTGTAAAGCATAAGCACACGGACCAAGCAGCTATACACTATACTGACGCGCTGGCATCGCCATCACCACTAATCTTTGGCAAATATGGCGCAGTGATCTCTCTAGCAGCTAGCTTCTCCCAATTCACCTCTCTAAACCACGGGTGTGCAAAGACATCACCAGCTCCATGTCTCATATTCCCATACCGCTTCGAAGGATCACCTTCCATGAGTTTGAGAATCAAATCGGTAGCATTCTCATTAAATGCTGCTGGCCATCGCAGAAGTGTGGGACCACGGGTAATTTTCTCATATAACAGGACAGGATTAGCTTCGGGTTGATGGTAGGGAGGGAGACCAGATAGCATTTCAAAAATGAGCACACCGAGGGCATACCAGTCGACGGATTTATTGTATCGCTGCTGTCCAATAATCTAAAAGGGCAGTCAGTTTTGATCTAGATTACCGACGAGGCTTACCTCGGGTGCGAGGTAGTCGGGTGTCCCACACAATGTCCATGTACTTGTTGAACACTCTTTCGCGAACCCAAAGTCTGCTATTTTGATGTGTCCGTCATGGTTCAATAGAATATTTTCAGGCTTGAGGTCACGGTATATGATATCTAGACTGTGTAGATGGTTGAGGGCCAAGGCCACTTCTGCGGCATAGAACTTGGCGACGGGGTCGGGGAACCGCTGCACAACTCAATATAGCTCGGTTACCTCGATAGGTAAGGAAGACTCACATTCGATCTACGCAGCAGAGTGAACAATTCACCACCTGGTACAAAGTCCATTACCATGTACAGGTTGGACGTGTCTTGGAATGTACCCCATAGATTAATGATGAATGGATGCTGTACGATCTGAAGGATGCCCTGTTCGTTATTTGTATGCTCGACCTGTTTCATTCGGACGACGCGTTCTTTGTTCAGGACTTTGATGGCATAGAAACGGAGGTTGTGTTTACTGCGAACTGAGGCGTGTAAGGCATATCGGAGCTGGCCATGAGATGGTCTTTACCTAGATGCACCCGACCGAAGCTGCCAGTGCCCAAAGTTCTTTGAATAATGAAGTCATCGAGTTTGTATGAGCCCCTGGGCCGACTGGGCAATCGCTTCTTCACTGATTCAGGATAATCCAGACTGTCTCCGCGCTTACTCCACTCGCTCGACGAGGTTCTCTCTGTCGATATCGAGCCACGATGTTCAAACTGAGGCGACACTGCAGATACTGGGGACGGAGGCAAGTAGGAATTGAGATCAGCGATATCGAGCTGTGGGTCTTTGTGCTGACGAGGCAGATGAACAGTAAATCTATCGGCCATACGTTTGAACATGAGTGTAGCTGAAAGAAATCTTCAGGCCATTGTTCGACAAGGGACTGACGTGCAAACAAAGGAACGGGACCAAATCAGTAAAAGGTTCCGGTCACACACACATTTTGGGAACAATGTTGCCACAAACACACACTAGCTCATATCAACGCTATGGATCGGTCTTCGCCACCTGCAACGCCACCTGTGCCGCTTCAGCAAGGGCAAGCTCTTTCAGTTCCTCCTACAGTCATACATGTAATTGAACTCCTGCAACTTACAAGACATCGTACCTGTCTATCACGTTCCCTGGCTGCTTCAATCCTCGATATTACCTACCAAAGACGAGTCAGAGATCCGGTCAGAACAAAATCAGAAAACATACATCTGCGGATGACCATCAGTCAAACATTGCAGTGCAGTGCAACAAGCGGGAACCTACCTTGACCTCTTTGCATCGTCTTCCGATGTATGGCAATACCTGTCACAATAGCCCACCCACTGAGAGCAACACACGAGTAGACAATTGTTCTCTGTAGTATGTCAAACGCGTTCAGCCTCGGTCTCACTGCCATCACAGACACAACCGAGTTTTGAGTTGGCACGTGTTTCGAGAGGTGTAAAATTAAATAATAGATACATCTATTTCAACAATAATAAGGTATACAAACTATTACACCTAAGATACCTGTAGGAAGATTGTCCGTGACATCCGGCTTGAGGGCCGAAGTGAATACGATGCCTACCAGTATCCTAGTGATACCTGACTTCGGTCAAAGCCAATCTCCATCCAAGAGTCGACTCCTTCCGCAGGTTCCACAAGACCAGAAAATCCAACTCGGTGATACACTTTCGCAGCAGCCGCGTTGTTGTGTGCCACATATAACGCGACTGTTTCCTTCGTCTTAAGCAGGCTATACAGAAGAGGTTAGACTTTGTCTCGATGAACCAGAACAAGACACTCACTGTTTGCAGACGCAGCGCACGAGCCGCTCAGCGCATCCGTTACTACGCCACCGAGGGTTGGTGTAAACCTTGGTAATCGTAGCGACACTGTTACTATTGCGAGTGAACGCGCAGATCGAAGCAATCTCCTTTTCCGAAGAGTTGTTTCGTTGCACAGAGTAAACCCAGACTTGACTATTTTGAATCAGAATGCTAGCTTCGTCAAGGGCACCTTGTTTGTCCAAAACAAAGGGTTCCTGAATAATGGTCTTAGCCTGAGAAAAGCGGTACAATCGACGCACTCACCCCTTCATTGGAGAATCCCTTACATAATTCAGCAACAGCGAGGTGATCTTCTGGTACGGCAGGGCGCAGCTCGTACTTGTGAGCATGAAGATCACGAAGAGTCGCAGACCGGTAAACAGATCTTCTATCGCAATAGCTGATGTTGGCGTGATAGTATGGGTCCGGATATGGTTGAATACCAGTGAGTTCTGACCAGATTTGGCAGAAGACAGCGGCAACAGGTTCGGGGGCGAAGACAGAGTAGACTCGACGGCTGTGAACGACCTCATCCAATGCTTTGGCCAAGGCGGTCATGCGAGGATGCAAGAATTCTGGGGTCAGTTCGACGTATGCGCAAGTGGTGGTGATAAAGATGGGGTATCTGTCCAGGTCATTGGAGGTGACCGATAAGACAAATTCAACAGCAAGATGAGGGTTATAAGAGCTGCAGGAGATCCAGAACTGCTCTTCTGGCGGCTGTATCCCCCTCTGCTCACGTTGCAGACATTTTTCGAGGATAGGCAGTATCACATTAGAGTTGACAGGATGAGACTCCAGTGCACACCAGACCTCCTCAGGAACCTGGGATGGAGCGGAGAACGTAGATGTAACAGGACGAGTAATAGTAGAAGGCATCAGAGAAGTACTGAATATGTTAACCGTAACAGAGACAGCAGGCTTTATACCTCCCAAGATAGGTGTGGAACTGCTGTAACATTGGTTTGACTCGGTCGGATATCCATTGAACTGTCCAGATTCCTGAAGGAGAAAGAGTCGTTGATCTCGAGTAAACGGGGCTCGGAATACCTGTGTCTTGGCTTCTGTTCCCTACTTGATTGAAGGAGCATGGTCCAGGCTGAGTGTTTCCAAGGGGATAAATCGATCGCCGCGGCACAGCTCAAAACTTCATGCGCAAGTGCATGTCGTTTTCGGAAAAGTGGACCAATTGCCACTTGACTTCCCCGGAAACGTACGACGAATCAGCAGGTTGATTTCCTGGATGGATGACTCTGCAGACTCGTCTCCAAACCCGAAGAAATGCACCGCATCAAGTACAGTAGTGACTCATGCAAATGCCAATTCGAGTGAGCACTTAGAAACGTGCAGAGAATAACAACGGGAATGCGATGTAATGACATCGGATCTCCAATGTATGCCAACAAGAGTTTGAGCTGTAGGACTGGTAGTCATTTCATCATGCATGCAGCATGGAAACAGCTTCAAAAGTTCAAATGACACGTGATCATCATTCTCAATGATCCTTGACCCGCGGCGCGTTCCGCCTCACAGGCCTTCTAAGGTATTTCGGACTTTTATTTGCGAGAATAATTCCACAAGGGTTTCCTATCCGAGAACACGCTCGAACATGCAGATTTGAACCGAACTACCGCTAGTGGCTTAGTGCAGTTGAGGTTACCCCAGTCTGCCACTGCAGTCTGACCTGACTCGATTCCTTCTTGAAGAAAAAACTTTTTGTCAACGCTCCCAAAGACCTTTCCGTCTGACCGTATCTATCGCCGCGTTCAATTAATTCCCAAGTCATCTTCACGCGAGGCGCTCGATTGACGCTCGATTGACGCCGGGGTGAAGACCTCCGGAATCTTTCAAATCTTTCAAATCTTGTGTAAATTTGTGGCGATGACTTGTCATCGAGCTTTCGAACCGCGCTCTGGGGTTGTGAATCTAACACCAGTGATTGATTTGCAGTCTCTGTCTCTTTGCCAGATCCTCATGGAAGTCCAATAGATTGTGGCGACCCATATGATCGACTATTAAACTCCGGGGAGTCGTTAGACGTTACGGACAGTGGACGACAATCGGAACTCTTTTTTGAAAATATCGGCTGGATTTTCGGATGGATTCTCTGCAGTTGGGAAGCTGATTCGACCGATATAGAGCCTTGTAGAGCGGCCCCTACTCTCGCCCGTGATGTTCGCATGGTTGACGCCCGTTGGGCGCTTTTCTTAACCCTGGCAAATAGCCTTCCTCTCTATGGCCAAATTTGAATGCTGTACCCGGTTGCACGGTTATACAATCTATACCCCGTTGACAGTGGAGTCCTGTCGTACCATTGCATGGAACCAAGTTTTAACACCTTTTGCTTAGTTTCAGGACAGATCTGGCTGGTCTTGACGGTCATCGTCTCAGATTGGTTCATAGATTGGTTCATAGATTGGTTCTTTGCTGAGACCAATCAAATCTGTCGTCCACTTACGCGTCAAATGAATACTCACGGAGTCCTTTGTATTTCATTTGTCCAAGTCGGCTCGAATCATCATAGAATTGCCCATACGAAACGTACAATACAAGGAGCAACCTCCCTGCGTGTATTGAACCTCCACAGGCGCCAGCCACTGGGAAAGCGCCCAAGTTAGAAGCTGGTGCCTGATACTGTGTAGTAACATCCGTTCACCTCCGACAGGCACTGTTCATACTGACATACCCTTCTCCCTGCTGTAGGCATCGTCCACCATGATCGCGGCGAAGATGGACACCATGTGTCTTCTCCTGAGACGATGTTGCAACATTCCTTGTGTAAACAAGTAATACGATCACAGTTTATGAGCCACTATTGAAGAAAAGCTGTCTGCAATGCTGCTAAAAGGCCACTTGAGACCACATTTGTCCATCCGCAGTATGCAAAATACTGCAATGTGCTGTACCGGATCTATAAAAATTAATCTCAAGTTTCAAGACGAATCTAAAGGTGGGTCTCTGACAGCATTTCTGAGCATCTGTCCAGCGCTCGAGACTCGACAGTGTCGGCGCACGGGTTCATCGGTGTTCACCCAAGCGCCGAAGACATCGATGTACAAGTTTTAGACATGAGAGATATCTCATGGCAACAGTCGACTAACTTACCTCACAGCCGCTCGTCTTCAGGCGCCTCTATACCGAAGTGAACGGACCCAAGGTGACGTCGACGAAAAAATAGCCATTGAACTTGAAGAGGAAGTAGTACATAGATATTTAGAGATTACTTGCGACCTTCTGATCGGCTTGAGTGAAGAAGCTGAGCTTCCCGTCAGCCCAGTCTCTAATTAGAACGCCTGCGATCGCCGTGGTAGGCGGCACTCTGAAGGGTGGACCGTCCCTCTTTGTTTCGGGATTTGGCTGAGGATCCCCTTGTTTGTTACCATCAATGATGTTGCCCATCTTCTTGTGGTCTGAACGAGTAATATTCGTCCCATCCGGATGGTTGAGAACTGTGAGGATTTCGGAGCGAGTGTACCATCGCGCATCTTGGCGACAAAAACAGTTAGATAAAGATATCATACATAGAGGAAGACTGACCGACTAACTCGTTATCGAGATCTATACGTACGGGTTTGGAGGCGTCCCCTCTAGCGTAAAATCCGACCATGAGGTTAGCAGGATATGGCTGTATGAAAAAGATCACTCGTATATCCTGAATGGGTAGGAGACTACTTTCCCAAGGTTGACCGGAATGGTATCGAATATCAGTGACCTTAACACCTGCTTCCTCCCACATTTCTCTAGAAACAGCCTCCTCGAATGTCTCTCCTGGTTCGATGAAACCAGCCAAAGCGGAGTAGAAGTTGCCAGGGAACTTGCCCTGAAATGATCGATAAGAATTTGACTATTCAAAATGGTGCATACATTTCTGCCCAACAAAATCCTATCTTGCTCCGGATCTATCGCTATCATGATAACCACGGGATCGGTACGAGGGTGGGTGAAATTGTGCAAGCCCTTGCTGTTATCACAGTCAATACTTCTGATCCAGAATGATGCATTCCATACGCAGTGATGCATGGTTTTCGACCTGTGTTGTCGGCCCAGGGCAACAAGGTGCTACAAGCAAGCTTCCATCCACCCCATAAGGAGTATAAGCGAGAGCCACATGCCGGACAAAACTAATGGAACAGTTAGCAACGTCGTACAGGGGCTTGACAGGTCCGTGTACCTTATTTCTCAAATTCCAGTCGACCATGCTTCGTGCTTCGGCAAAAATAGACCCATTGAATGCATCCAAACCTCTCATAAGTGCCCTTGGTTCCGACCACGTTAAAGACTGACCACCCTTAGCAAGCTCTGTAGCGTCTAGTATGGTTTGAATCTGATCGTCGGCCAGCCCAAGATCAGCAACGTCTATAGAGAAATACGGAGTCCCTTCTATGTTGGATAATGCAGAGTCTGGGCTTTTAAAATCGCTGGAAGGAAGAGCACTTGTTGCCGATGCAGCCTCCTTCAATCCTAGAAAGACAACTGGAGAGCTACGGTGCCGTGCCGCCTCCGTGAAAGAACTCTCTTCCTCCTTTGATATTATATCGCCGTGTTCTTTCCCCTGACCAAAGTATGGTTCAGGTCCGAGAAAAGATTTGATATCGTGGGTTGGGAAGTAAGCCAGATTCTTTTGTGCACCGTCTGACAGGATAAGCGGTTGACCAGCATTGAAAAGAAGCCAACGGGTGTTTGGTGAGGACACTACCGCATTCAAGAAGACATGGGAAGCCCTCAGCCAGGATAATCGGTTGAGATATGATCCCCCAAACATGTTGAGATGCCTAAAATCGGTGTCACTACGCTACAAAGCAGACTTATCGCAACACTAACACCTCGCTCATATTGCCCGATGGATTGTGTTGGGAAGAAGTAAGACGGCGGCTTGCAAAGGATGTTAGTAAGGAGAGTCGGCTCAGTCGGGCACGTGGGGCCGGCCAGTGTAGTGTAACGATGGCACGTCGCGTTCTGTTGCGCGTCCAGAAGTATCCAACAATATTCGAGAGACTCAGACGCCAGATTCGACCTTGGCAGGCAATTTTACCTGCTCTGTGGGTAAGCACTTCGAAGGAAGAGGCGGAGATAAACCACGTGTCTGTGGTCATGTGACCATACGGATGCCATGATCCTTCCTCTCTTCATTAGTGTCTTGCACTGGACATTGCAAGTCTGGGCGACGAACTCATCAGCTGCCGACAACGTAACAACTTTTGATCATGATCCTATTCTGGAATACAGACCTGAGTTTGCGAGGTCATTGCCTGTACAGATTCTTCTAACAGGAGTAACTCTGACTCTTGTCGCCGTTCTTTTCATTCACCTCGTTAGTCTGCCTTCACTTCCAAGCAGCTCACACTTACTTTGCCGCAGATCTTCACTGGTCAGTATCATTGGCCATTGGCGCCGGTCAACTATGTCCTGCAAATTTCGGCAGTCACTACCTTACTTATCTCTCTGATTGCGACCTTGCATGTCATCATTTCATTTACTCTGGAAGAAAGCTTAAAGTGGCCATACATGCTCAGCTATGTTGCGGTAATAGTGCCACCTCTTGATGTCGGATCCATATCCATTGGTTGGTCGGTAGCAGAGCGAGCTACATGGTTGATTATGAATGCAACCACAACAGCGCTCATACAGGTATGTTATGGATTAGCTTATTTTCTTTTCTCAATTGTAGCAGATCACACACATTCAGTTCCTTACGCTTCTTTACCCGTCCCGGCTGGAGGGCCGTCTTATATTCTCATTACTTGGTGAAGTATTTTTGGTATACCTGTCATCTATTAACGTCCAGAGTCAGGACCCCTCGCTATTACAGCGTCTGTGGTCCAACTGCTGCCCATACAGAGCACCACGCAAATAACAAACGTGGCATCTGCAATTCGCAATGTATGCAATGCTACCTTGTCCCTCCTCTTTACTTCCTCTCTCTTCATCTGGGGATTCCTGGTGAACCGAAGGCAAGCATGGAGGACAGATGGCGGGACTGCTGCATTTGGTTGTGCTGCTCTTGTCTTAGCTCTCATCAGCACGGCTTTAAATTTCTTGTACGTTCCGAGGGAGGTGGAGTACGTTTGGCTCCCTGGGCTCATGTGGGCTGTTGTTCTCTGGCAAAGCTTCTTGGGTTGGTGGTGGTGGGTCGGTGCAGACAGCAATGGAAATCCTCATGAGCTTGAAAATAATGAGAAGACGAGGGAACAGCGCAGGAGATTAAAGAAAGAGCGTAAAAACGAAGGGCGGAGAGATCGAGCCAAAACGGTATGGGAGGGTGTTACAAGTGTCTTCGTGCAACGACACCCTCGGGCTACGGAGAACCCTCGTTCGGCGTCACCAACAAGCGAAGAAGAAGAAGAGGAAACGCTCGATGATAATGCCGCGGAATCTCTTTCGCCACCACGGTCTCCGAACCCATCCTCTACCGATGCTCCTGAGCCTCACTTTTTAGGGTCTTCTACGACCTTACATTCATCGACAAGCGGGACTTTACCCCGCATCTTACCCCATGTTATCTACCAGTGGTACACACACATTCGACATGCTCATAACCAAGCCGCTCTTAGACAAACTGCCGAACGGGAAGCTCGGATTCGAGAACTCGAACGCGAGCGCTCAAAAGGCTGGGGATTAGGAAGTTTTGCGCTACGATCAAGTCGAGAGCGGTCGGATGCTATTGAGATGGACAACCTAGATGGACGGCATGATGATGACAATGACAAGAATATGAAAAGATCCTCGATGTGGTGGCGGAGTCCCCTTGGGCGATGGAGGTTGCAGGACTCGACAGTGTATTAATCTGCCTGTAAATGTACTGGATCAACGCTAGAAACGTGATCGTAACTGTGGCTGTTGAAGGCAGGCTTATGCGATTAGAATAATACGTCCAGGTCCATTTACTATCAAAGCACATCTGTAAATCTGACTTTTTCGGTACGATAGTCGGCTGCGGTGACTTCGAATGCTAAGACTGAGCACATAAAAGGGTTCGGTGTGGTACACCAAACTGAAAACCATGTCTACTACAACCACTGAAGCTCATGCAACAGTGACCGAAACTATTTCCAACAAAGCAGCAGCAGAATGGGTCAACGAGGTACATGCACCTGAGATATACCTTCCATTCAAGATGGGTTAACGAAGGCAGTTCTATCACGTTGTCGACAGTCTCGAAATCGACGAAACAGTTGCCGCGGAATTGTTGACCCCTGGCGCAAGTATGTCAGTGGCCAATTATCCCATAGTGGAGGGTCGCGGAGAGATCTTGCAATTTTTCAAATGGTTGTTTGGGGGATTGGAAAGCATGGATCATGAGTGAGTCGCCATACCCACATACCTGAGAGTCTGAGCTTGGAGAAACCTGCAGCATAAAAGAAGGTGAGACGAGATCAGAATGTTGACGACTGAGCTCCAAAATGATTTCAGTACGAGTCTGTGAAGGCTTAATAGTTGTAATCACTGTGGTCAGCTGGTCCTTCTCAAACGGAACATCTGGATCCGCCAAAGCCTGCACAGTGATACGAAAAGAATGTGACGTGAGCTTTCCTTTGCACATAACCACTTCAGGTTCACGCTGATCCAAGGAGAAACAAGCTCATGCAGTCGAAGTCTATGCGAATTTGAGTGAAATGATGGACGGTGTCATCAGAACACAGAAACAGTTCATTTTTCCGGAAGATGTACCAGAGGAGACGGAAGCGACTTCAGAAGAGACCACAGAGGGGATAGAAAAGGGTGCAAAAGACATTAAAGAGACCACAGAATAGACTGATCGTGTATCTTGCGACTGTCAATGGCATTGAAATCACCATTGACTGTCACCGAAGAGAATGTGTTCTGGATTTCGCGTATCCCGTTCTTATTACTGGAACATCAAGCGAATGCTTCGAGCATTCAGACGAGCTTGAGTTCTGGAAGGAACAAGGCTCATACATATCCTCTTGACTATAGCATCAGCTATATCCATGCTTCTGTGCTCTGTGAAGTAAAGTAAATGACTGCCTGCGATGAAATAAGCTCCAGCTCACCTCAAGAAAGCGTAAGTAATAGTAAAGACTTCATGACGTCCGTTGTCTCTGTCAATCACAAGGGAAGCCAGAGAGACGGTCTGTTTGTTAGCACTTATCACTTCCCTGAGGAACCAACGCGAAGAGTCTTATCCAGAAAGCTTAGACGTGGGCAGGAGGGCAGGAAGATGGGGAACTTTCTATATGTTACTAGATATAGGATAGTATAAAGTCGTGGGGAACTGTTGATACAGCTGAATCCAATGGAATCAAACGAACGTTTATCTTGTACGGGGGCTTGCGTTACATTCTTGCCTCTTCTTGCTGGGTAGTGTAAGAGTGGGAGGCTTGCACAGGCGCACGTTGTCGATCAGCAGCATCTAGTTGTGCGGCCATAAGAGTACGGAAGCGAGAGTTTTCGCGGTTGGTCTGTGAAGTGAGAATCAGTACAACGAGACAAGGGTAAGTGATTGCAGACAAGTTCGCGGTATGTTCCGGACTCCGTTATACGGCCATCTGACAATGTAGTGAGCAAGGATATAGAACATAGAAAAGGATCGAGTGCCTTCCAGCACGACTATCCGCTCAGCTCTAGCGATCGTCGAAAGTCGGTGAGCAACGAACAAACACGTTGTATTTCTGTTCCTCAAGATCTTATCGATGGCATCATTGACCTATGAAAATGTGAGCTGCTTTGATGATGGTGAAGTGTCTTACCCGATGTTCAGAAGTGGCATCCAACGAGCTTGTCGCTTCATCCAATGCTAAAATAGCAGGTTTCTTCAACAATGCTCGAGCAATTGCCAACCTTTGCCGTTGACCGCCGCTCAGACTTAGCCGACCAACTGACGAAGAATCAGAGCAGGAAAAAAGTGGCGGAGAACACACTTTCGGTATCAAACCCTTTCGGCATTCCCCATACAAACTCGCAATTTGCTTCCCTTGCAGCATTCTCTATCTGCTCCCGAGTAGCGCCGGTGTTTCCATAGGCTATGTTCGAAGCGATAGTTCCTGTGAAGAGGACGGGGTCTTGAGGTACAACGCCGATGATACTTCGCCATGAATCGACAGAAAATTCACGGATATCTAGGATGACTTGATCAGACTCACAGAATATGTCATCGCGAAACACACACCTTGACCATCGAATGTGATCTTTCCCCTGATGGGATCATAATACCGAAGTAGCAAGGAATGGACGGAAGACTTTCCGCTTCCACTCTTCCCACTATACTCTCAATACGAGATTAAGTGGAATAGACAAAGAACATACACCAGTGCAACACTCTGCCCAGTACCAACTTCCAAATTGAAGTCCTTGAGTACCTCAACGCCTCTACGACTTGGATACTCAAACTGGATATTTTCGAACCTGATGGGTCCACGACGTTCCGGAGAAATAGGAACGCCAGTGTGGAGTGGAATTGCGGATTTCCGGTCAAGAAGTTCAAATATCCTGGATCCCGCACCTACGCCACGCATGATGGAGGTCTGAGACTAGGATCAACTTCGTGTAGGTGCTATTCTTTACAGCACTTACAAAGAAGGACCTAAAAATCTGAGCATTGAGAAGGGACGAAGGAAGGAATTAACGTCAGCATTTGAAGGCCTGAACCAACATAAACGGTGTATAACAACAAACTCGTTAGGTCTCCAACGGAGATAATACCCTGTGAGACAAGGGAACCACCTGAAACACCGGATAAGCAAATGTTATAGAGTCGAGAGATTGTACCATATCCAAGAAGCGCGAGTAGCGTCACGTTTCCGCTCCAGCCTGTAGACCCAAAGAATATAGCCGTAGCCGTAGCTTCCTTTTGAACCAGTGAGAGTATGTTATTCACACGTTGATGAAACTTTTCGCGTTCTTGCGGTTGAGCGTTGAAAGCATGAACCGTTCGAAGAGCGGATAGTGCCTCTGTAGTTGTCTTGGTCATCTCACCAACAGCGTCTTGAGTTCTGGTCGATAACTTCTTGAGGTAGCGACCATAAAAGACCTGTCACACGTGGTAATGAGACATTGGAGACTAGAGACACGCACTGCACCAAGAGACACTGGAGGTACAACCAGTAACATGAGTCCAGTTAGGGTAGGAGAGAGGTAGAACATTGCTGCGACTATATGAAGTCGAGTCAGAAAGGGAACTCGAGCAAGTAGCGCGTACGGCCGACTGAGGACATAACTATGGCTCGTAGGCCGTCAGAGAGGTTCTGCGTGACACTGTACAAGGAGGTTAGATGGTACTTTCAAACACATGGAAGTCGCGGCACACCTTTCTCCGACAATGCTAGTGTCAACGCTAAGTCGACTGATGACGTCTCCTTCACCTCTCTCAACATGCTCTACCTCTTGGGACAGAGCAGCAGCATAAGTGCGTTCACGTAACCTTGCGACAATTCTTTGACCTGAAAGTCTCTACTGCAGTGTTTCACGACAGAGAAAGATTCTTACCAGCCATTTTCATCAAGTAGGCGCGTCCGGCATTAGCCAGTGCTCCGGTCGTAAACATGAAGAATAAGACACCAGAAGCTTGCCATACAGACAAACCAAAAGGCATTTGCTTTGCGAAATATCAGAAGGCGTATAAATGGCCTAATGAAATTACTGGGCTGGTACTCGAGAACAAGTCGATCATTTTCCCAACTGCGAACGGTATTGACATTGATACAGATGAGGAGACCAGCAAGAGCCCAACGGCAGTCAACAAAGGCTTTCGCTCAGGCTTTGCCAGTGAAATTATCTTGCGGAATGAAGATGTGGATGTTGGTGACGCTGCCGGTAAGAAACGGGAGAGAATGGAATCTTGCGGTTTGGATGAGTATAGCCTGAATGGATTGGGCCTAAAGTGAGCCGCGACCTGCGCTTGATTACAAGGCCAGACCTTGGGGCCTATAGGCATCCTCAGAGGCCGTAGCATCTTGGTGGGTATGCTGAAGGATGTCACGCGGTCACGAACATCTAATATAGAGTGATCGACTGTCATCACATAAGCTGCATTACGAGTCTGACTTGGGAGACTAATCCAGTCGGCTTCCGGGTTTAGTTTGCCCTTAGTTTGCCTCTAATAATTACCAGGTAATCGCATAATATAAATCATAAATATGAGCCCGGAAATATAAAACTAGACAAGAGGTTCAATGATGGGAGAAGTAGAATATAATATCTGGGACACGGTTACTGTCAATGGCAGTGTATGCACTATGAGGATCCAACACTTACTGCGTCCTTGAGTAGCTCGACAATGAGTCCGCTATCATCAGCAACATCTAATTCCCTCGATCTGAAAATCCGAAGCTGATCACCGGGACTACTGCCAGCGACAAAAAATCGCCAGTATACTCCGTTGCTCAGCACAGTAGTGAAGGTTTCTTTTTTCCTACAGAGGCTTAGTGGGCGAGAACAAAAAAATAATCAATGCTCACGTTACACTGAAGAGGGTCGAAATTCGCGCAATGAGTTGAGGCACTGCATCCTCCATTTCTGCTGAACTTCTAGCTGCTACAATACCAGTGAGAATATTCGAGGCAGAAAGTTTCAGTGTGCCACGACGTAATGATGCTGCAGACGGATGGTATCAAAAAGAATAGCGTAGTCTAGGAGTCATACGTTTGTCCATAGCCTCGATAACCCCCACAGCATAATCCCAAGAGCCATGAAATGTGTAGGACTTTTCGCCACATGTAATTTTGGTAGGTGGGATTTGAAGCTCAGTAAACACAGCAACGTGGGGATCGTCAACTTTGAATTTACTCCTCGCAGCATTCTTCGAAACGATACCCTTATTGAGGATGTCCTGTGCATACAGAACGGCAGCGAGCAGATATTGATCAACCAAGCAGCGGGAGCCATGCTTATGCTTGCCCTTGATATCAAAATAAACAACAGGGAGAAGGAGAATCATACAGATATACTGAAATGATCTTTCACGGAGTCGGTCGCCACCCAACTCAAAGCCACATTGGCCGGGGACTGGGAGTTTTGCGCTTGTGTTTCAGCCGCCGAGTTGAATTTCAGTGGGTTCACCACGTCCATACCTAGTGCTTCCATGTGTGCGTGTGTTACAGCAGTGAAAGGAATGGTCTTGGGGATGGTTATAATAAAGTGAAGACCCGATAATTCCAATTCGCACAGTTTTATCAGTAGTGGAGTTGATCAGTGCTTTGAAAAGAGCATCTTTGCTCAGAGATCCCCCCTCCTTACCAGCAAGGAGATCAGCAAGTTGATTTATGGTGCACGAAGTCCGTAAAAGAGCCTCCGCATTGACGACAACTCGGAGTTCTAATTCATCGACTTTCGAGTTGGCGTCAGTCCCTTCATGATTCTCTGGCTTTTTTGAAGATTCTCCTGGTGGCAAGTTGCTGGTGTCCGACATTGGAAAGTCTGACTCACGTGCCATGAGAAAGACCATATGCATGAACTTGCCATAAACGTAAACGTCCTATCCACGGATTGGGACTGAAGTACTGACCGGGCAAAGGCAGTCGAATCCGAACTGGCTTTGATTTGGTGCGGTGGCGGTGGCTATGGTGGTCCATTTAGGAGTCCCAAAATCCGAATTATGTTAATGTTTTATTGGTGTTTCAAGTCATCGCCCGCCCCAGGCTTATCATGAACGACCATCTTTGCAGTCGAATTGCAGTTATTGGCTCAGGCCGTGAGTGAAGTTTCGATTTATACCAATTCACCAATGTGTCGTTCAGCCGGAGGGTTAATCGCTGCAGCCATTCTTATGTTCGTTCTTTTCCGTCCGACCAAGTATTTCTGAACTCAGTCTGTGCAGTCGCGATGGTTTCAAGCATGTCAAAGTCTTTACAAAGGTTCGTCCAATATTCCATTTCCTCTTGCTCATTCTCGATGGCTCTACAGGATTCTGGCCCAGGAGGTACATGGGCGCGAGAAAACCTTTACCCAGATCAACAGACTAACGGAGCCTTTTTCGACTTTTCTTATTCGTAAGTTCCTTTTCGCTTCTATCTGTAGACAATTGACTTCCTAGGGGGTCTGACAATGAATATACATCTGAAGAGTTGAAGCATGCAGACTCACTCACGGGTCAAATTGCTGGTACTGCAGTTGCAACTTACCTAGAAAGGTTTGCGGCCAAGTATCTGCCTAGTCAATTATGGTCAGTGCATTGCTGACTTGTGTATTCATATCTAACCGAACTGACAGCTACGCTACCACTGTGACATCTCTGCACCGTCCGGCCAATGCTACTACGGGCTGGGAGTTGCACCTACACAGAAACGGTGAAGACACGGTCGAGACTTTTGATAAAGTGATCATTGCTAGTGGAGTATGCTTCTACATTCCCCTCCGTTTTCACTCACTCCGGCGCAGAACTTCCACTACCCTCATTTCCCGGCCGGCCTTGATGCTGAAACTACCAAATTCAATGGCGTGTTTGCACACACGTCGCAGATGGCTAAAGCGCATCAGGCTATCTTGGATGCAGTCCCCCCTATCAGGTCCCAGAAAGAGGGCGAAAAACATACAGCCGTCGTCATTGGTGGCGGAAAGAGTGCTGCAGACATTGCCATCTGGCTGTCCTTACAAGGTCGTCATGTTGTCATGGTCATGCGTGAATGCCTGCGGTATGTCCCAGTCCCCGAGCGGCGAATACCGGACTGGATACGAAAGAGTCGTGTCATCTTCCTCTTTCAGCCTACTATCGATCTCGATACTCGACTTGCGTACGTTTTTTATGTTTCCGTTTGTCGCCGTTAACGAGTGTGTCGTGTCTAGTCGCTTTCTTCATAATACAACCATCGGAGCCAGTATAACACGTTTTTGCCTATCAAGAGCAGAAGCCCAAGTAAGATCTTTCTATACACCGTTGTCAGACTAACCGAATAACAGAACAGCAAGTACGGTCTGAAGGAAGGCGATGCCCTCTATCCCAGAACTCCCATTCTCTGGGGTGCAAGGGCCGCGGGACCGTCTAAACCACGCGATCCTCATTCCCTTCACAATCTTGTTCGAGAAGGTAAAATAGAAGTCATCGCGCCCGCCTATTTTTCAGGCTTCACACCAGACGGCGATAGCATCCTCCTCGACAACGGTCAAATTATCAAAACTGCTGCCGTTATCTTTGGTACAGGATTTGAAAGTTCTTGGAGAAATTTCGTTTCAAAAGAGGTCATCGAAGAAATAGGTTTATCTCCCCGACCACCACCCTCTGACGCTCCGATATGGGACTACAAAATTCTGCAAGATCCCCCATTCAAGGCATCTCAGGATCCCGCTCCGTTGTACTTTCGGGGACTAATCCCTGCTGAGAACTTTGACGCGAGGGATTTTGCTATCATAGGTGAAGCCAGAAGCGTAGGCGGATTTCATGTTCAAGAAGTTAGTGCGCATGTACGTCGAACATCAATTTCCCTCTACCCCAAGATTGACTTTGGCATATAGTGGATCGCTTCTTACTTCAGAGAGGATCCATTTTTCAAGCCTACAAAGCAGAGTGCGATTCAAGAAGCTGAACGTGAGGTAGCTTGGCTTCGACAACGCTATCCCACCCGGGATTGTTGGTCAAGTTCTAGTTGTAACACGGGTGATGCTTTGGCGAATTGGCCTAAATATTGTGGGTACCTGCGCGTATGTGCCAATTCTCATCCCTCACATTGAGCAGGCGATCGTTTGCTTCTTGACATGGACTTACCAATTTACCGTTCAGGGGGAGGTCCCTTCTGGTTTCTCAAACCCATGAGTAAAGCCGAGATCGCCACGCTTACTGAAGAGCGAGCCGAAAAGCGAGCCAGTTATGCGTAGAGTGGAGCATACTAAGTCTAAATTAGTCCGCGAGGTAGTTTACTTTTTGAACCAACTAATGCCAACCATCACAACATACGAAGTTTGTCAATGACATTCTGGACCTCCTCATTCCATTCACCGTTCCAGCTTTTATGCCTGCGCTGGTGTTCGGAGGAGTTCTCGACCCTCATAGGAAGGTACCCCTCAAACGGTATTTCGGGCGGAGCGTTTCGGATCTGTAACGAAGAAGATGCTCTAGGTGGTAGCTCGATAGGGGAATCGTTCTGCACAGGAACACGCTCAAAGAAATCGGGGCTACCGTCCCTTTTTTTCAAATTAATCAAAGATGGTGTTTTCCAGAACGTTGGAGAAGGGAGTGGCGGTTGGATACGATATATCACTCCATCCGAGTCGGGTTCGGCCATGGCAATGACTAGTGGAGGCCGGCGAACATCAGGAAAGAATGAGTCTGTTGGAGTGGGGAGGTAGTCGCTTACTGTTGATGTAGGCGAGACATCATCGAAGATGTATGCATGACGATTTGATTGTGCAGAAAATGAGGGAGAGAAGGTATTAGCTTCGTAGAAAGACGAGGGCTGGGGCTCTTCGGGTTTTATGATGTATGCGCGACCTGCACCGTCGCGTTCGTCGTATCTGATAGTTTTGGAGCTCGTGCTGGACGAGGTGGAGGAAGAAGCTTGGGAATCGCGACGCGAAATGAGGGGTCTTGCGTTGAGATCTTCTGTGTCCAATACTGGAAGACCGGAGCCTGCGCTTCCTCGTCCTACGACACGTACAGATCTGGGTTCAGGGTTGGGCAGTGATGCTGCGTTTTCCTTTGAGGAAGATATAGTACACATACGGGATGTCTTTATGGCGAAAGGCTCTGGGAGGGGAGGTAGTGGTTGGACATGATCGTGCAGCGGCTCTAGGAGTAAAAACGAATCGAGGGGGTCGACTTGCTTTGAGATACCAAGGAGCCTTCCGAGCTTTTGACTAACAGTTTTTAGCGGTCGCGGTGGTGCTGTGTCAACGACATCCATAGCGCGATGTGCATGTCCACGATGCATGGTGTTTGAAGAGAATGTGGGTGTCTAAAGAGGGACTTGTTGATGCGACAACGAAGCTGTCGAGTCGACGAGATTTGGGGGGCTAAAATAGCAAAGCAGACAGGAGACAGCGGATTCCTTCCGAAGAAAGGAGGTTTAAGATCGGTTCAGGTACCGCAGCAGCCCGGACCGTCGGGGTGTAGACGGCGGAGGCGGCAGTATGAAGTGGCCTGGCTGGCATCTAGACTTCTTTTCTGGAGCCCACCTTTCAACAGCCAGGAGTAAGGTCTTCTCACACCAGCGCATGAGCATGGACTCCCGTTGCCAGACCCCGGTAGTCCAGACTGATAAAGGGGCAGAACCATGATCATGGTCTATGCCTTTGACGGACATTCTGTTAGCCAGAACGATGTCCGTGAAGAGTCTATCTCCAACCGAGAGCAGTTCATGGTCCCGAACAGGTGGGCTCAGTGATCCAAAATATTTTCTTATAGCCCCGATGCAGGAATAGGAAGGTTTTAAGGAATTATGGAATAAAACGGGTACCTGTAAAGCAGATGAAACAGCCTCGGCCTATTCTCGCTGTGAGTGCCACTCGGATTGATCGAACAATAGACTTGCTTTAAGGCCGCCTCCGTCAGAACGTGCT